>JAODAL010009344.1:0-111460 GCA_025379985.1 Phyllomedusa bahiana
CGAGCTCTGTGATATATAGGGTTATATGATAAACGTTTGTTTCCAGCAGTTTAGACATTGATGTCTGTCTGTGGAGTTATTTTGAGGGCACCAAATTTACACTGTTATCCAAGCTGTGAACTGAATACTTTACATTATATCAAAGTGTCATATCTTCAGTGTTGTCCCATGAAAAGATATAATATTTACAAAATTGTGAGGGGTGTACTCACTTTTGTTAGATACTGTACTTAGACATTATAAACATAGACCACACAGTCTAAATTGTAACACATTTGTCAACTGTATGATAGATTTGGCGCATATTTAAACTGTCTGGTCTAAGTTTACACCATTTATTCGGTGGCTTAGTTTGTGCCTCACATAAAGCCAGATCTTGTTCTGCAAACTCGTGCCCCTTCTGCGGACAAGGTGCCGAAGTCTCTAGAAACTGTCTGCTGCATGTTGCCAATGCAAAAACTGTGGTTTCCTTTCCTCTGTGTTTTCCATTTTCTTTGTTCTCTTTGCGACATGTACAATTAAGGACACGGAGGACCCGAAACGTCACACGTTTAAAGGGAACCTGTCACAGATTATGACCCCCTTGCTGAGGGCAGCACAAACTAGTGTCAGACCTGCTGTTCCCAGCGCTGTGTCCCTTATTCTGTAAGATGCTGAAGTTTTAGAGCATTTATCCCTCACATCTTAGTCATGAGCAGGTGTTAGCTCCACCCACCAAATGCCAGCTCCGCCCACTGACAGTTATTCACATGTTTCTACCTATTCAAAGTAATAGGTTTGTCAATTGAGGTGGGCGGGGCTAGTCTCAGATGGGCGGGGTTTGAAAAAACTGACTCTCCGAATGACTCTTCTGGCTGAAAACTGCAGATTTGAAAATCAAATACACGAAAACTACAGCATCTTACAGAAGAAGGGACACAGCGCTGGAAACAGCAGGTCTGACACTGGCTTGTGCTGCCCTCAGCCAGGGGGGCATAAACTATGTGACAGGTTCCCTTTAATTATATCACCTTTATGAAATTTTGAAATCTCACGAATATTACTAACAAGATTCATAAAATTATGTACTTATTGGGGCTTTTTTTTTAAACACAATCATTATCTTTTAACATGTAGGAAAAGGTAAATGAAGACATCAAATACATTACTGTTTTCATTTTGCTTTGTTCAGGAGATAAAGAAGGTTTTAACTACTACTAGTGTACACAAGTTTCTATAGGTTAACAACCTCCTCTCCCTGCTGTCTCTCTGATATCCACTTTCCCAGGCGCGTATATGTCAGGAAGAAGTGACATGCAGGCAGGTAATCATAGCTCACAATGAGAACTATGCATATTACAGCGCAATTACGCAACAAAATTCGCCCTGCAAATAAGCCGTGTGAACATACCCTTATCTGATTGCTCCACAAACAGCTGTCTGACCATGATGAGTCACTCCCTGCTAAGTCTTACCTCAAGCACAGAAGCTTTGTTTACCTAAGTTAAGGACAACTTTAAACGCTTTGGCTGTTTTCACAGGGATTTTTAAAGCGTTATTTGCGGGTTGGATCCCCCCCGAAATACGGTTTGAATACGGGGGGGGGCGTGGGGGGGGGCGCGGCGGGGAGCTGCCCGCCGGCCCCATAGACAATGCATTATTTACGGCGCGTACGCGCCGTAAATAATGTGCCTGTCATTTTCTCCCCCCGCGGCGGATTTGCCAAGCGGGGGGGAGCGACGGAATCCATAATTCTCTATGAGAACTGTAGATTACCGTAGTTACTGGGACCGATTGGAGCCGTACTGAAGCAGAAATACGGCTCGCAGTACGGCTCCAATCTGTCCCAGACTAAGCCATGTGAATATGCACTTAGAGCTCTGTAGCTTTGTGCAATACAGTGTATAATCCTCCAGCAGTCATATCACTGTAAAAGGAATAGCTAGGAATAGTAGAGCTGATATGCCAATTGCTGCCATAGAACCACCCACAGCCTGACCAGGAAGTACGAGCCTGAAGCTGGCTGTGGCTCTGTGAAATAGTATGGTGAGAACCCTTTCAATAAACTATTCTGAATAACATCTAAAAGTGGTTGGTGACTGAACTGGTAAAAACTGTCTAAAACACATACACGATGTATAAAGCATCTCCGCCATAATAAATGTGCCCTCTTTTTTGAATAATGGCTTCATTGAAGCTCTTAAGTTAATATCATTCATTAAAGCCATATTGAACCCCCTTTGAAATTCCTAATCCTAATATTGAACCCTCTATAAAGCCAAATTCTAATTAGCTAAAACAAGGTAGTCTTGACCTTATATGTGCGTATATTTTACCATAATGGATAAGTAATAAGGAGAGACTATGTCTGCCACACACCTCTCTCAGCTTTCCCGTCACCCAGTCTTTAATTTTTGCTGCTTTGTCTTCTATGATTTTTGCTTCTTGTATCCGAATTTGTTTCTACAGGGATACACAGAAAAGACAATTAGATGACTATAACACAGCTCAAGACAATGCATACATCATGCAACAGTCGAGTCACATTATTATGACCACCTCCTACTTTCAACGTTGTCAACACTGGTATGCTGTGTAATAGGCTGCTTGCACACATATCCCTCATTGCTGTTATGGGCAAAAGGGGTGATTTATCAGAGTTGCAAAAAGGTTGACTATTGGCTTTGGAGCCCTATCAAAATATGTAAAGTAATTAACACAATGGAGGAAAATGTATTATCACAAAGGGATCTGGATAAGTTGGAGTCTGGGCAGAGAAGTGGCAGATGAGGTTTAAGGTTATGCACATGGGGAGGAAACATTCATTACATGTTAAATGGAAAAACACTGGGAAAAAGTGACTGGAGAAGGACTTGGGAATCCTGGTGGACAGTAAACTTAATTGTAGCAGCCAGTGTCAGGCAGCTGCTGTGAAGGCAAGTAAGATTTTTGGGTGTATGAGGTATAAATGCACACGATGAGAGCATCTTTCTCCCATTATTCATATCAGACCACACATGGAATATTGCGTACAGTTTTGAGCACTAGTGCACTGGAAAGACATTGTAGAGCTTGAACAGGTTCAAAGGTGGTCAATGAAAGTAATAAAAGGACTGGGTGGACTGCAATACCCAGAAAAATTAGCAAAATTAGGGTTTAGCTTTGGGGTGACCTAATAAATATGCATAAATATGTCAAGGTACAACATAGAACTCTCTTCCATGATCTATTTATACCCAGGATTTGATCCAGAACAAGGGGGCATTATAGAGTAAAGAAGATTTCTACATATACATAGAAGGGGATTCTTTACTGTAAGAGCAGTGACACTGTGAAACTCTATGCCAGAGGAACTTGTCAGGCTACGTTCACACGGCTTATTCACGGTGTAATTGCGGGACGGGTTTCGCCCGCAATTATGCCGTGTGTACGGGGGCGTGGCGGGGGCGGGGGGCCGGCAGCCCGCCGGCCCAATATACTTTCATTATCCACGGCACGTATCCCGCCGGGAATAATTGACATGTCATAGTTCACACTGAGAACTGTGGATTACCGTAATGACTGGGATAGATTTCAGCCTATAATTCGCGCAGCACGGCGAATTACGGACTGAAATCCGTCCCAAAATAAGCCGTGTAAACATAGCCTCACGGTGAATTCAATAACAGAGTTCAAAGAGGGTTCTTATGCATTTCTAGAGTGTAATAATAACAAGTTATAGAGACCAGGATTCCAGAGAAGCGGCGTTGATCCTGGCATTTATTCTGATCGCCTGAGTTGGGAAGGAATTATTCCCTAAAATGAGGATATTTGGGTTCTACCTAAAGGCTTTTTTGTTCTCCTCTGTATGAACACTATAGCACAACAGGAAATCACTGACATTACAAAAATGGACTAAAAAATAACCTTTAATACCAATTTAATCTATACCCATTGTAGATTTGTTGTAGATTTGTTATTTTGTATTATCACCATTGTATTTTCATTATTGTGGATTCCTTTTTATGGGACACACTTTTCCCACTTTTTTTGGACGTATCTTTTCTGTGTATCTTTATGGAAGACTACATCTCATGTATCCATAAAGCCCAGGATACGTGAGTTATATATATATATATAATATATATATATATATATATATATATATATATATATTATATATATATATATATATATATATATATATATATAGATATATATATATACATAAATATATATATTGTGACAGAGTGGCAAAGAGTAGTTGCATGTTTATGCCACTAGGTGGAGTAGTACTGGTAGATACGTGCCACCAAGAGCCTGTGCTTGGTGTGGGGAGCCAATGGTTATCTGTCAGCAACACTAGGTTGCTGACAGCTGTATGTAGCATGGCTGATATCCAGCCATTATGGGTTGGCTTCCCATATATATATGTCTGTGTTGCTTTGTAATATACGCTCTTGAAGGTGTACTTTTCAGTGTTGTCTTTCACATACATTTCCCTGACGTATCAGTGGATCTATTTATTTTAGTGAACGGATTAATGGTTATATTTTAGTCTATTTTTCTAATGTCAGTGATTTGTTTTTGATATAGACTCATTTTGGGACATCTAATTTGGCTATTATAGCACAATAGGCTCAACTAGATGGACGTCTTGTTTCTCACCTGTTCTTCTAGTTCTTGCTCCAAGCATTGGATAATTTCATCTTTCTCTTGTACTAATACTTCCAGTTCTTGACTCTTTTTGTACCATCTCATCTCAGATTCACTGGTGTGCACATCAGCAGCCTTCAGCTTTTCTTCCATAATCTGAACCTATTAAAAACAAAAAGACCTTGAATGAGAACAGAATCTGAGTAAAAAACATAGTGAGGCTTTGTTCCAGTGTGGATGTTTTCAAGATATAAATTGATTTATTTGAGGTGAACCTTAAAGGGCATGTGTCATCAAAAAATGACTTATTGTTTAACTCACATTTTTATGTTAAACACATTTTTTAGGAATTTTTGGTTATGTTTTTTTAATTTTCCAGATCACTTTCAGTATTTTTTTTAATAATTCTTAAGTCCTGCAGTTTTCACTTTGGCCACTAAGCCTAATAATCGTCTGACACTTCCTGCTCTGTTTAGAGAGCTTTTCAGCAGTGTGCTCATTATCAGTAAAAGCTGAAAGGAGACACCATTGTGTACAGATAACACAGAATCCACCAGTCACAAGAGGAGATGTCACAGCTCCTCCTCTCCCCTTCCTTCACAGTGAAAAGTCTCCTGTACAAGTCTATGGGACAGAATCTGTCTTAAGGCTCCTATGTGCATGAAGCTGCTGTAAAGTATCTCTCTGACTGCTGTTAAAGCCATGCAAGCAAGAATGTCTTCCCCACAGTCATACATAGACGGCCGAATTAAGAAATCTACAATCGGGAAATAAAAACGACTGAGAGGAAAAGAATATGGATCAGGGGCTTGATTTAATAAGTAAAAAAGTTCATTCTCATTCTTCTAGGTAATATTAGGAAACAGTTAGGGTTCGTTCACACGGCAAAGACCAAATACAGGTCAGATTTCCCGACCGGTATTTAGTCTTTTTAGGCACGCAGGGGGACGGCTCTTGTCTGCAGTTTGTGGATTCAAGCCATTCCCCTTCGCACCCACATGTTCATGTTCTGCCCGAAAACCAGGCAGAAGAATGAACATGTTCTAAGTTTTTCGGACTGCCGGCGGTGTAAAGTGGCGAATACAGGTGAGCAGTATGTTCAGCTGTACTTGAAACTCCCATAGAACAAAACAGAGAATTATGTGCACACATGCCCAGAGCCTTCTTAACCGAATTATGGGCCCCTGGGCATAGCACTGCAGTGGGCCCTGCCAAATACATGACGTCACTATTGACCATGCCTCAAGACACCCCCCTCCACACCAACCACACCCATATTATCACGCCTCTTATGTCTGGACACCGGCAGCCTGCAGCCTACAAGACTATTTGGCAGGGCAGGGAGCCTTCGGCTCCCTTCTCCACCATGGTTTCTAACTGTTTGTACATCCTAAAAACACAGGTTAAATAAGCAAAGCCAACCCAAGGATCCAGGATATGTTTCTTCTGTTCCTAGGACATACATACACCACTTGGGGCCCCTATAAATGTGGGGCCCCCGGGCAGATGCTTAGTGTGCCCAATGGAAAAGATGGCCCTGCACGTGCCCACCTCTCCAATCTCAGCTGAGGCTTTCAGGGGCCCGTTCCCAAGATAAGTGAGAGTTCAAGATGTGGGACCTGCACCTATCACACTTTGATGGCATAGTTTAACGAATATGCCATCACAATGCACGGTGGAAAAATTCCTTCAATAAAGTTCACTTGCAAAATTGCCTTATTTTCTATTTTACATGCATTGGAACAATAGACAATTGGTGAAGCAGAGGTCCTATCCTTTAAACTTGCAGTGTATCTGACTCCAGAATGATCCTATTACTGCTTTTGGAATGATTAACAAAGATTACGCATTAAAGTCAATATTAAGTCCTATAATAGTAAAACATTTACATTGTGGGTTACAGGTTTTCCATTCAGGTCTTTATGAAGGATGTTCAGTACCATCGGCTGTAATGAAGCTCACCAAGATTTATTCGCGAACAGGATCTTGACAGTAAAATTCCAGTGTTCCCCTGGATATCTGCCAGGGTGTCAATAAATACCCCTGGAAGCTTCATATTTATTTTGTGGAATCTCATAGTAGTAAAACGAAATATGTCCTTTTAAAGTCATAGCGCGCATCCATTGCATGTGTTGTCTGTGTCCTGTAACATTCCTCAAACATGCGTTTGATTGTTTATCTATAGAGAGGAGAAGTTTACAGAACTCAACTATTCCACAAGTTTAACTAAGGAAAGGCATTAATTGTCCCAGGAGCTGTCGGCAGTGGCATGAGAAAGCGCAGATTTCTGCTACTGTGTGTCGGCCTTGTCAAGAAAACAAATAAGATCTTGTCCATCTTCTTTACATAGCGAGGTCATTTCTGAAAGCAGTATTCCCATCACAATGATTGGCTTTAAATATGTGGGTAGAGGTAAATAAAGACTATTACCAAATACATTGCTGTTCTGATTTTACTTCCCTCATGCTTCTCTCTAAAGCAGTTTTTATCTCCAGCTTGTGTACTCAAGTTTACTTAGGTCACCAACCACCTCTCTGTGCTCTAACAGGCTCTAGAGCGCTGGTCAGGATGGGGACGTCACTCCCTGACGTGTCTTATCAGCAGCACAGGAGCTTGTTTATGTTTTTTATTGTCAAACTTAAACCCTTTAGAGCTCAGCAGTCTTCTGCTGTTAACACCCTCCATCAATAATCTCCCTCTAACTTGCTCAGCTAGGAAGAGCAGAGCTGATATACAAATCAGTGCCGTAGAACCACCCACAGCCTAAAAAGGAAGTGGGAGCCCGAAGCTGACTGTGAAGTACAGGCTCTGTGAAATAGCATGGTAAAAATATCCCTTTAAAATTATTGTGATTTTGAGCATGAAATGATCCCTACTGAAGTGTATTGAAATTAAAGATGCCCCCTCTTATAACTCACATCTAATCTAAATTTAGCGCTAACGGGAGACTGTGTAGGACTCTATGCAGGGTTGCAGCCCAATCGTTCCTCTTCTCACCCAATCTCACTTCCACACGTCCCTAGTTTTATGTATACAGCCCTGAAGCAGATTTACGCATCTCCATTGTTTCACATTACTAGCAAACCTTGGTGTAACGACTGGGTAGTGGATCCTCTGGACCACCACAAGCGATGATAGTTAAGCCACGCCGGTATTCACCAGAGCCCGCCGCAAAGCGGGATGGACTTGCTGCGGCGTGAGGCTACCAGGTCGCTACCCGTGACGTGACTTTATTGCGATGGCGGCCGGGGTAATGCGTGGTACAGAATCGTAATCCAAGAATCGTAGTCGTGGGCAGGCAGTAAGGTCAGGGCAGGCGGCAATGGTTCGTGGGCAGGCAGGAAGGTCAAGGCAGGCGGCAGAGGTTCGGAGTCGAGAAACGTAGCAAGAGGTCTGGTACACGGTAAGGCGAGAATACACTTGAGGAACGCTTTTACTAAGGCACGAGGCAACATAGATCCAGCAAGGAAGTCCCGCTGACCTCACCAATAAATAGGGGCGGCACCTGGCAACCGGCCTATTCTCGGCGCACTGGCCCTTTAAATTCACAAGGACGAGCGCGCGCGCGCCCTAGGGAACAGGCACACGCACCTCGGCCGGCAGAGGATGCGGACAGAGCAGGAACGCGGTTTGGTGAGTGATTAGAGCGAGTGCGCCCGCGGCAGGGACCCCGGGGAGGAAGCACGGGTGCGCCTGCAGCCCACGGGCCGGAGCGCGGCGCCGCTCGCTCCAGTACCCCCACCCCCCTGAGGTCTCCCCCTCTTCTTAGGCCGAAGGAACGTGCGAACAAGATCCTGGTTCAAGATATTAGACTGGTTCCCAGGATCTCTTCTCGGGACCGAAGCCGCTCCAATCAACCAGGAAGAACCGTTTACCCCTGATGGTCTTCATGGCCAATATGTCCTTAACTTCAAATACATCGGAGGACTCTACCACTGGGGATGGAGACACCCTCTTCTGAGAGATCTGGTTCAAGACCAGGGGCTATAGGAGGGCGACGTGGAAGGCGTTAGGACTCCGGAGAGATGGGGGTAGGCAGAGCTTGTAGCACACCGGAGTACCCTAAAAGGCATCAGAAACCGCTGACCCAATTTATAGCTGGGGATCTTGAGGCGTACGTATCTGGAGGAAAGCCACACCTTATCCCGTGGCTGGAATGTACGAGGGGGCCTCCTCCTCTTGTCGGCCTGGGTCTTCATGCGGGCAGAAGCCCGGAGTAAGGCAAGTCGGGTCTCCTGCCAAATGGCCTTGATGTCCCGCACTTGGTTATCCACAGCGGGAACCTCGGAAGCCGTAGCCAAGGGGAGGGGAGGGCGTGGGTGACGACTGTAGACCACAAGGAATGGAGAAGCACCCGTAGAGTCAAAGTCCCAATGGTTTTAGGAGAACTCAGCCCACGGAAGCAGCTCGGCCCAGTTGTCCTGGCGACCGGACACGAAATGACGCAGATATTCCCCCAAATCAGAATAAAAGTCCAACTTTACTTGTAAACTAGAAAATAGGGCCCGCCAAAACCTGGAGACAAATTGAACGCCCCGATCAGACACGATATGCAATGGCAATCCATGCAGGCGAAAAATATGCTGGAAGAAATGACCCGCCAGTTGTGGAGCCGAGGGGAGACTAGGAAGTGGCACAAAGTGGGACAGTTTTGAAAATCGGTCGGTGACCACCCAGATGACAGAATTCCCCGAAGAGGGCGGAAGGTCCGTGATGAAGTCCATGCCTATGTGTGTCCATGGTGACTCAGGAACGGGCAGAGGGACTAAGAGGCCCGTGGGCCTATGGCGTGGGACCTTGTTCTGGGCACAGGTGACACAGGACAGAACAAAGTCCTTGATGTCCTGGGGCAGGGTGGGGCACCAGTAGCGCCGTGAGATAAGGCCGTGGGACTTCCGTATCCCGGGGTGGCCAGCCAGAAGAGAACTATGCCCCCACTCCAGAATTCTCCGCCTGAGCGCCCGACGAACATAGGTTTTGCCCGGTGGTACACTCAGAAGATCCACAGGAGCCGCGTGGATCAGCCGTTCGGAAGCAATAACGTGCTGAGACACTGGTTATTCACCGGTAACATCAGAGGCACAGGAAAGGGCATTCGCTTTGACGTTCTTTTCGGCCGGCCGGAAGTGAATCTTGAAGTCAAACCGGGAGAAAAAGAGTGACCACCTGGCCTGGCGAGGATTCAAACGCTGGGCCGTCTGGAGGTACTGAAGATTCTTGTGGTCCGTGAAGACGTCGAATGGATGTCGGGCTCCCTCCAGCAAATGTCGCCACTCCTCCAGAGCCAATTTGATGGCCAACAGCTCCCGATCTCCTATGGCATAGTTACGTTCCGCCGGCGAGAAGGTCTTCGAGAAAAAAACGCAAGTGAGTGACTTGCCCTTGGGACCCTTCTGCGTAAGAATGGCCCCTGCTCCTACAGAAGAGGCATCCACCTCTAAAGAGAAAGGTTTCTCTGGATCAGGTCAGACCAATATAGGTGCAGAGGCAAAAGCTGTCTTTAATTCGACGAATGCTTTCTCGGCTGCCGGGGGCCAACATCTCGGGCTTGCGTTCTTCCTAGTAAGAACCACGATGGGAGCCACCAAAGTAGAGAAATGGGGAATGAATTGCCGGTAGTAGCTGGCGAACCCCAGGAAGCGTTGTATAGCCCGAAGACCGACAGGTCGTGGCCACTGCAGGATCGCAGAGAGTTTAGCTGGGTCCATCTGGAGACCTCGATCGGAGACAATGTACCCGAGGAACGGGAGGCTGGCCTGGTGGAACCGACACTTCTCCAGCTTGGCATACAGTCGGTTGTTACGCAGTCGTAGTAGAACCTGGCGCACCTGTGCCCAATGGGTCTGCATGTCTGGAAAGAAGATCAGGATATCGTCTAGATACACTATGACGCAGATGTAAAGGAGGTCCCTGAAGACGTCATTGACAAATTCCTGAAATACAGCAGGAGTGTTGCATAGCCCAAAGGGCATCACGAGATATTCAAAATGCCCGTCACGAGTATTGAATGCCGTCTTCCACTCGTCCCCCTCACGAATTCTGATAAGGTTGTAGGCCCCCCTTAGGTCCAACTTGGAGAATACCTTAGCTCCCCGGAGCCGGTCGAAGAGCTCAGAGATCAGCGGTAGGGGACAGCGATTCTTCATCGTGATCTTGTTTAGCCCTCTGTAATCAATGCACGGACAAAGTGAGCCATCTTTCTTCTGCACAAAGAAGAACCCGGCACCGGCTGGAGAGGAGGATTTGCGAATAAAACCTTTCTGCAGGTTTTCCTGGATATAGGCCGACATGGCCTGAGATTCCGGCATGGACAGCGGGTAGACCCTTCCCCGCGGGGGGCTGGTTCCGGGGAGAAGGTCGATCGGGCAATCATACGGTCGATGGGGCGGCAACATCTCAGCCTGTTTCTCTGAGAATACGTCCCCAAAGTCCAGGTACTCCGCTGGCAGGCCAGGCAGGGGCTTGAAAGACGACTGTGGAGAGGAGGTGGGCACCGGGCGTGGTGCCAGCAAACAGAGGTCCTGACACTCCGATCCCCAACGGAGGACCTCGCCTGTCTTCCAGTCCAGCGTAGGGGCGTGACGTTGCAGCCAGGGTAGCCCCAACAGGATCGCCGAGGAAGCACGAGGCAGAACGTGAAAGGAGATCCTCTCCTTGTGCAAGACCCCTACACGTAGAGACACTGGCCGGGTTACGTACTGTATGGAGTCGCGAAGGAGCTCCCCACTGATGGAAGAGATGAGCAGGGGCTTCTCCAGGCGGATCACTGGCAAGCGGTAACGGGACACCAAGGAGGCATGAATAAAGTTCCCGGCAGAGCCGGAGTCCAGGAAGGCAGAGACCCGGAACGGTAGACCCGCATCCGTTGTTACCTCCACTGGCAACATCAATCGTGGAGAGGGAGAGATGACGCCTCTCCTACGGCTCCTAGGTGCGAGCATTTCCCGAACGCTGAGGACGCAGCGGACAGGTTCTGCAGAGATGGTCCGGACTGGCACAGTAGAGGCAAAGGTTTTCCGCCCGACGCCGGGACAGCTCTTGCTCCGATAAGTGAGCCCGATCTATCTATATGGGTTCCTCAGACGAGACCTGCGGAGACGGCAGCGGGGACTTCTGGAATACAGGAGCCAGACGAGGTAGTCGGCGAGGTCGTGCCGAGTCTTGTTCCTGGCGCAGCTCCTCCCGTCTCTCCGTGAAACGCACATCTATGCGGGTGGCTAGGTGGATGAGTTCGCCTAGAGAAGATGGGAGATCTCTAGCAGCAAGGGCGTCCTTAACCCTGCTAGACAGACCCTTCTTGAATGTGGCGCAGAGAGCGGCGTCATTCCAGAATAGCTCGGAAGCGAGGGTACGGAACTGGACCGCGTAGTCCCCTACGGAGGAGTCCCCCTGACGAAGATTCAGGAGCGCTGTCTCGGCGGAAGACGCACGTGCAGGCTCTTCGAAAACACTACGGAATTCGGCGAGGAAGGCCTGTAGGTCTACTGTCACAGGGTCGTTCCGATCCCAGAGGGGGGTTGCCCAGGCCAGGGCTTTTCCGGATAGTAGGCTCACCACGAAGGCGACTTTTGACCTTTCCGTGGGGAACTGGTCCGCCATCAGCTCCACGTGCATGGAGCACTGAGTAATGAAACCTCTGCAAAGCTTCGGATCCCCGTCGAACTTGGAGGGCAATGGTAAACGAAGCTTCGGGCCCACGGTTGCCAGCGGGACGGCAGGAGGAGACGGAACCACCGGCGTAGAAGACGGTTGCGGCTGCTGGGACGCCAGAAGTTGTCGCATCATGGCGGAGAGCTGGCCCAATTGCTGTGCCTGTTGCGCGATCTACTGCGACTGCTGGGCAACAATGGTTGTAAGGTCCGCAAGGCTTGGCAGGGGCACCTTGGCAGGATCCATGGCTGGATCTAACTGTAACGGCTAGGTAGTGGATCCTCTGGACCAACGCAAGCGATGATAGTTAATCCACGCCGGTATATACCAGAGCCCGCCGCAAAGTGGGATGGACTTGCTGCGGCGTGAGGCTACCAGATCGCTACCCCTGACGTGACTTGCCAGCGATGGCGGCCGAGGTGCAGCTAGGTACAGAATCGTAATCCAAGAATCGTAGTCGTGGGCAGGCGGTAAGGTCAGGGCTGGCGGCAATGGTTCGTGGTCGTGGACAGGCAGGAAGGTCAGGGCAGGCGGCAGAGGTTCGAAGTCGAGAAACGTAGCAAGAGGTCTGGTACACGGTAAGGCGAGAATACACTTGAGGAACGCTTTTACTAAGGCACGAGGCAACATAGATCCAGCTGACCTCACCAATAAATAGGGGCAGCGCCTGGTAAACAGCCAATTATCGGCGCACTGGCCCTTTAAGTTTACAAGGACGAGCGCGCGCGCGCCCTAGGGAACGGGCACGCACCTCGGCCGGCAGAGGATGCGGACAGAGCAGGAACGCGGTTTGGTGAGTGATTAGAGCGAGTGTGCCCGCGGCCCGTCCCGCGGCCAGCAACGCTACCCGTCCCGGGCAGGGACCCCGGGGAGGAAGCACGGGTGAGCCTGCGGCCTGTGGGCCGGAGCGCGGCGCCACTCGCTAAACTTAGATATAGTCTTAACTGGCATTGATGTGTTGCTCCACTACTCTATCTGTAGGTTAGTGAGAAAAGGGGGCAGATGAAAGAGAGCAGAGTAGCACCTGACTGCAGGATCAGCCTACACACAGAATCTGACAACAGTCAGTCTCCAAAGTGACCAATAGGTCTGCATGGGAGCTGTAGACACAAAGGGCAACATGTATGAAATTTGCCGTTTAAACGCCACATTTCAGGTGCATTATAATAGCATAAAATGCACCTGATCTATGAACCTGCTCTACAGCGGGTCATAAATCAGGTGCATTCTAGCGCTTGTACGACATTTCTGGCTCAGGTAAACCACTTTGAAAGTGCTCTACTTGTTCCAGCAGTAATTCGCCTAGAAATGTTGTAACGAAGCTATAAATCTATAGCTTCGTACGGTTCTAGTGCGCCCCGCCTCCTTAGAAATGTGGCTGCCCCATTCTTACATGTTGCCCAAAACATCAGATATTTTTTATTAAGACAATTTTATTTTCTTAATTTCAGATCTATATCCTTGAATAATGACTTGTTTATTTATCCTATTGCTTTTTATTTAAAAGGACTATATACAGTTTGTCATTATTCACACTGGGCCTTAAGATCTGAATTTCAGATTAACCTATCAATTTGTTTTTGGAGTGTATGAAAATCCTGAGTACCCAGAGAAAACCAACGCAAACACTGGGAGAACATATATACATTTCTTGCAGATGTTGTCTTTGGTGGGATTTAAAAGGGTTTTGCCACGAAGTAAAATTGACGTGGGAAGCTTGCTAATGAAATAACAAACATTTTCACCATTCATTATTATTAAAAATTCTGGGCCGTTTTTGTTTTAGTTGCTCCTTTAGTGATCCATTGTTTACAGCTCGTCTCCAGGGGATATGACCAGGGCTGAGAGCTCACTCCTGGCCACACATCACGTCACCACTCCGGCAGCTACTGAGGGTTCAAACCCCCGATGCTGTCATGGTACTCACGTCCTTAGTAATTAGTCAAACAGTGCAAATAAAAAAAAAGAAACCTCATTGAGGTCTGTGCATTGATAAAGAGAAACAAAAAATCCACAGTTATGGTTCCAGCAGGGATTTGAACCTAGGACCCTTGTGCTGTGAGGCAAAAACTTTACCTCTCAGCTACATTGTAGCTACTCACTCACATTGTAGTTACTACTTTGGAGTCTTTGTATATTACCATGCAAATCACAGAACTAAATATCTATGCTCTGAAAGTATTTATTCCTATACTCTCAGCAACAAAGCATAGCCCTGGTCCCTGAAGTGGCTTAGTGACCTCTCTATTGTATAAGGCTTGGGTTGCTAAGTACAGATTCTTTATTTGGTTCTTAAAAATTCAAGTTACACAGCATAAGCCAAAGATAACTATGTAAGTTCACAAACATAGGAGAGTACTTGACTATCTTTGACATTGCTCTGTACATATAGATGGAGTCAGGGCATATGTATCAAGATACCTGAAGCCTCCCAACCAGAATTTATTTTTCGACAGTGCCTAATCCTCAAGAAGAGACTCGACCTATTCTCTTATTACAGTCATGTGTTATAATCCACTGAATTTTTCTTGGAGAATGGGTTGTGATTTTTAAAGCTTCCGAATGACTGATTTGCATTAAGCGTGAAATCACCTGGCTACATCAGGGAAGCTCAGCACCCATCAAATAATCAACAGGGGCCATCGAGTCCCCTTGCAATTAGTCACAGAGGCACAACATCTGCTGCCCATGTGTACTTTGCTCAAAGGACTTTACATTCAATAACATTCTGGGGTTAGACTAAGGTGACAGAGCTTCTCCATTAATGTACAACACAATTGAAAATGATATCCCGAGCTTAGGTTTAGGCAGACGGTGTCACAAATACACTCCATAAAAACTGAAGGCTGTGTCCAATATTGCAACCTTTTTTTTTTTTTTGTATAACATTCATATAACATTAAAAATGAAGCAACTGTGCAATAGGTAATAATTAGAAATGTCCAGAGGTAGCAGCCGGGCCCAGAAGCCTGAAGAGACCCTAAGGTCCCTCTGCCACATATGAAACTACTAGTATTATAAATGGCACATGGTAGGTAGGGGCCCCTTTATAGATTTTGCATTGGGACCCAGGAGATTTAGGTTACACCTCTGCTTATAAGTATTGCTCTATGATCACTTAAAGGAAATCAAGGGTCCCTTATACTGTTCTTGCTTGGGGGGGGCACTCTACTGTTTAGCACAAAGTAGTGGAGGAATGAAAAAAAGTATGAGACTGCAAGACTGCAGGATAACACTGCACAGAACTTGTTTACTGCCTCCTATCATGACACAAAAAGGGGCTGGGTTTATGAAAATCCTGCCTCCAAAATTGGATGTTTCTAGGTGGATCAGGGGTGTTCCCGGATGGATCTGGGATGTTCCTAGGGATGGGACTAAAATCTCCCAATATCGGTAGAGAAAGAGTTGGCAAGTATGTTCCATGGAGAGGGACAGTTGGCTTTGGAGCTGTAGAAACAAAACAATAGGGCATTTTTAATTAGGCAGGAGATGCTTTTGCTAAAGGAACACTGCTCAGGCTCATAAAAAGTGGTTCCGAGCAAAAGATAGCACTTATTGGCATCCATATGTAGATCATGAAGAACGGGGCTATCTGGTTGGGACAACATCCTTAATCCAACTGTGTTAGGGTCCAATCATACCACGTTTCATACTAGCGCTAGAATGTGCCTGATTTATGACCCGCAGTAAAGCAGGTTCATAAATCAGGCGCATTCTATGCCATTATAATGCGCATGAAATTTGGTGTTTAAACACCAAATTTCATTCATGTGGCCCCAAATCTTTTTGCTAGTATACAATCATATACTGCAGGCATACAGCCAAAACATGATGCGAATGGCTAATTACTCACATCATGGACTTCAAACTTTTCAGAACTTGAACAATATTTTTTATAAAATGTCACATACGTCACTCTGCCCTAGTGTTGCGCTCTGGATTGTTGGTCAAAGTCAAATTGAACCAAAATCCAAGTACTTTGGGCCCTAATCCATTTTTTCCTGAAAATCTCCCAAAAATGTTTTCCATAAAGAATATTGTACTCAAGCTAAAATAAACCAAAAATACCACCACAGGGAAACAGGGAAGAGTAGTGTTGTTCAAATGGGGCCATGTTCAACATGGTCCAACTGAAATCGGGTGCCCCTAAGTTAGGGTTGTTTCAAGTGTTTTAGAGGGTTAACTTACCGATCCAGCGATGAGACGCTCTCGTTGCGTCCAACATCCAGTTTAATGCCATTTCCGGTTACCATAACATTGGGCTTTGGTGAAGTAACGAGAATTGGTCATATAGGATGTCGGACTGTAAGTCAGGCTGCAATGGGTGTATCGTGTCGCCAGACCAGTAAGTATCTAGTGATATTTTAGAAGAGAATTGTAGCACTGGTGGTTTAACTAGAAAGACATATGACACTTGGGCCAGAGTGCGCTTCTGTCCCTATCCTTTGCTTCTAGCACATCCACCCTTGCCAGACTAGTAAGTTAACACCTTAAAACCAATCAAACAACTTTAACCCTAACTTAGGGACATCCTAAACCTGATTTTTTTTTTTTTTTTGTAGGTTCAGTCCAACTGTGTCAAACAGGGCCCCATTTGAACAACACTACTCTTCCCTGTCTTCCCTGTGGAGATATTTTTGGTTTATTTTAGCTTAAATACAATATCCTGTATGTAAAAACATTTACCGACTTATCCTCTGTGCAGAAAGATAAACATTGGAAGAACATACGTTATTAGCATGGTAGTTAGCTAAGATCTAATTACTATACTTTACATTACTAATGACTGTTTAGCTTTAGACCTTTAATTAACTGCTACCGCAACATAACCAGAGGAAATGCCTCCATCTGCATTTAATAATACCTGAGGACTGGCAACTCTGAGCACGTGCAGCCAATGCTTGACATGATATCAGGGCGCCATTCCCTGTTTTACACCTCGCCCCTTGTCGTGATGTAGGGGAATCTGTACATAAGCCTAGTGTGAATTCATACATTACAGTCAAATCTTATTTTTTGCAGCAGTTCGGGCCAATTGGGTCACACCTGCAATTTGAAATCAGCATCTAAATATTCTCTTACATTGCAAAAATATAACAGGGCTTGTACATATATGAGAAAACAAAAATGATGTTTCCAAATGATAGATCCTTAAAATTTAAGGAAAGTAGGACAGGTGAATATATAGCGATCTGCCCTGATGATTATTGCAAACGGATAAGATATTGTAAGCATGCAACGCTTTAAAAAAGTCACAAGCCCAACAAAAATGTTCACCACACCTCGTTAAAGGGGTTATCTGCTTTTTTGTTAGAAGGGTCACACAGACGGCTCCAAATAGAATCTAATCACAAGACATCCTGCTGCTGAGCTGTAAATTGCAGAAAAACCTTACAGCAAGTGCTAACTTTGACCACAGCGCCGCCACAGGCAAACTAAAGAATTACATGATGCAAAATAAAATCAGTTGGTTATCAGTGTAATGGAGGACAGGGCAGGTCCTCCAGTGTGAGCGATACTTCTTGTAAGCCAGCACTGTTCCATTTGATAAATACATAGTTAAAAACTGTATATGTGTCAGTTGTACAATTCTTTATCATTGCCTATAGTGTAGATAGCACCAACATTTCCTTATGTGGCACCATTCACATTAGTTACTGTCCCTAACAGTTTATTTTTCCTATCAAATACACACTAGGGTTAATTTACCCATCAGTATACAGTATTTCAGGACTGGGACAAGGTATTCTGGTGCCCTAGGCAAATAAAACACATACCGGTCCCCAATTTCAAATTCAGCCAACTCCATACTTCCTTGCGCCCTATTCCTGCCTGGCATGAAGTGGAGTCCTAGGAGTTGCCTATCCACTGGCTACCCATTGGAATAAAAGGGCATGTTCACACGGCGGTTTTGGCTGCGGCCACAACCTCGTCGAACCTCACCGCAAACTGACGCGGGTTTGCGGCGCAGGCGCTGGCCATGGTCTTGGCACGGGTGGGGCTTGGTTTGGGGCGCGGCTTGACCCCATGCAAATTAATAGCAGGGGGCAAACCGCGCCGCGAGAATTGACAGGAGAGTTCTCCACACGCAAGGGTTTGGCTGCGGCCCCGAAGCCGTGGCCAAACCCGCGGCGTGTGAATATTAACATGGTTTCCAATAGGAAACCATGTTAATAAACTAGGCGCAATTTGGCCGCGGTTATGGCCGTGGAAACCGTGTTAGAACCCATAACCGCGGCCAAATTCGTCGTGTGAACAGGGCCAAACCCAGAGCTCCAGTTGTATAAGGCAACACCGCTAATCTGTTTGTTTTCATTGGATGAGAACTTAGACTTAGATGTTATCCTTAAAGAAAACATGTGGCCATTTTTGACAGGTCTGTTCTAGTAAATCCTTGTGTTCCCAGTGAAATAACAATCCTGCAGCCTCTTCTCTTATATCTCTGTGTTGTGCTTTTCCTCTGTTATTCCTCATAGAAATATATAACTGAATCTGTCAGTTATGTTTAACAATTCCAGTTTTCGAAGATATGTGGCCTTGTACACACTGACTGGACAATGTCAGATTGTGCAAGGACACACCCAGGTTGGTAACACCCAGCTGACAAATTGGTAATTAATTTCTTGCAGTAATAACAGAGGAACACCACAACATAGAGATCTAAGTGATGATGAGGAACCCTAGTATTTACCAAAACAGACATAACAGGAGAAGACATATGTCATCTTTAAATGGTTACAATCCTCTCAAGAAATATTGCATAAATCATCAGTTTACTTTTTCTTTGCCAGTCTGGATTTCCTCCTACTGCCCCTCCGCTTTTATTATTCACTCTAAAAAAAGCTGATATAATATATCTGGAGACAGCACATTTAAAGGGGTTTTCTCACTATGCAGTTTCACAGCCACAGTCAGCTTTAGAACCATAAATGTTGTTTAGGCTGTGAGTGGATCTATGATAGTGATTGACACATCAGTTCTGCTATTCCTATCTATTCCTGTTTCACTGACATGAGTGCAAGAGATTTATAGTATAGTACTCAGGCTGCAGAGCTCTAAAGAGTGTTTACTTAGCTAAATGAGAAGCTTTCAAAGTCCATTACTAGAGATAAGACTCTGCAGGAGGTGACTCACTATTGATGGAATGAGTGACTGAAGGCAGCTTAGAGCAATGAGAGATAAGAGAGAGCAGGGAGAGGTGGAGAGAGAGAGGTCTTAACAAGAAACTTGTGTGCTCTAAGAGAAGATAAAATATTCATTATCTCCTGACAGATGAAAACATCAACAAAGAAATGTATTTAGAAAAATTCTTCAATTACCCGTCCCTACATGTTAAAAAGCTATTGTTTTGAGAAAACCATTGTAACTAGAACATTTTAGATACTAGGTTACATGCTGCTTGTTGATATCTATGGAGAGGGAAGGGGGGAGCCGGAGGCAGTCAGAGGCAGATAGACACCCACAGGGAAGTTGCTAGTAAGTGGTTTTTCCCATGCAATGTTAGACTGGGGTGTTTGGGGCCCACCAGTGGGTTCTGGGTCCCACCCCTGGAGTTCATAATTGGTGCCCACCCTACAGTTAGTGTACTGTGCTGCACATACTGCACATGATTATTGCACTCTTACTTCCTTTCCCTTCCACCAGGGGTTTGTCCAAGACGGGTCTCACCTCAGTGCTATATTCACAGTTTACACTGCTCAGTGCTGCTCTATAATATCCTCCATGCTGCTTTGGAGGGTGTGTTATAGAGATACAGGAACACAACATTGTGCTCGTGTGTGTGTGTGTGTCTCTATGTGTAAGGCTAAGGGACATCAAAGCAGCTGGTCTCCACCCTGTGACATTCCACTCACATTTCGGCCACCATCTTGGACCGGCTCAGGGGGTCTTAGCTCACGGATCGCCACTTGGGTAAGCAGATTGGCACTTCAACACAGGGCACTTTGACACCGGGTTTCTTTCAGTCTGGTCTCCACCAGTTTTATTTCTTTAGCACAGCACACAGTGTACAGAAATAAATAGAAACAAAACCCTGGCCATCTGGCTGCTTACTAAACATGTAGAAATAATTTCTACACCTAGTCTGGACCTAATGTCCAGCCACATCAAGACACCGTTTTTACCAGCCTCCACTGGTTAGGCTTCCAGAGGTCAGCCACCTATTGGCCTCAAGCCTCTGGGGCAAGAGCCTCTCCTCAGCTCTTCGCCGCTCCACTTCCAGGAAGCGAACCACACCCCCGAACACCTGGAGTAGGAGGCCTTTAATAGGTCTCAAGAGACATACAAAAATCCTGACCTGGAATGCGGGAACAGCCACCCACCAAACACTATAGCTGTCCCAAAAAAACCACCCCATACATAGCCGCCTAGCAGCTACTGTAAGTGTCAGGAATATATCATTACTGACACAATATACGTGGCTTTTCCCCACCGAGACCAGGTCCTCGGTGGCGCATCTGCAGCAGGTCTCCGGCTGCACACCCTCTAGTGGCAGAAACCTGCGAGTGCCTGCGGTCGCTCGGCCACAGCCCGCTAACTCAGAAGCAACTGAAAATTAGAGATGGATACTGCAGAGGAAAATGTCATATATAAGTTATACAATGGGTAGAAAACATGCTATCCCTCATGTGCACACAACAACATATTCCAAATAGTTATATGAACATTCAGGGATGCTTTAGGATTTTCTAAGATGCTTCACATATCCATAGTTTAGCTATATTCATAGCTAATGCTTTGCAATAGCTCAGAAGTGGAAAATTAGATTAACACTGAACGAGCGTTCATACAAACTTAGTTCTGCTACACATTTGTTCTTTAAGTAGTAGAGTTCCCATAGCAGCAAGTAAATGTTTAGAATGAGATCCCAATACAGAAGGAAAACCCATAATTAATTGTAAAGCATCAGCGCAGTAGGAAAGTCCACGCAAAGCCATAACCGTGCAGAGATGATGATTTACTGCACTGGAAAGGCCGATGACAACCCCTCAGGATTCCTCATAGCTCACTTGTCATCTGTCAACACAGAGGGGATTGCCCAGTTGCTCCATCGTCCGCTTTATGTTTGTATACGATACCAAAACTGGCAGAAGTTGTCAATTGCAAGTAATTAAAGGGCAATTCCAGTCACAGTTTATATGAACATTTACATTATAGTGATGATGATGAAATGGTAAAGACACTGTAAGAAAGTGTTAGACAGAAAATAGTCCACACCAGACAATTCCCTTTAAACAGGTTGCCTCCAGCAACGGACCCCGGTCAATATTTCTAATAGCGGTCCCCCACACAAAACCCACCTCAATTGGCAAAAAGAACGGTGCAATAAACACATCTCCAATAGTGTAAGGGAAATGTATAACTGGCTGCAAATTACAGGATCACAGGCTTTTTATAAAGAGGGACCAGTAACATCCAGCTGATTACTGGAGGAGCTTCCTTATAGAAAAAAAGAGTTGTGTTAAGAGGGTCTGGGGGTGAAGTGGTGGGAGAATTCTCATATCTGACTAGAGTTGATGAAAAATACAACGGAATTTTATTTTCTGTCTTTTGGCTCTGGTACTTATATCTCTTGTACTTATAGATATACCATGGTATTGCCTTGTATCTCTTGTACTTATAGAGATACCATGGTAATGTCTCATATCTTTTGTACTTATAGAGATACCATGATATTGCCTTATTTCTATTGTACTTATAGAGATACCATGGTATTGCCTTATTTCTATTGTACTTATAGAGATACCATGGTATTGCCTTATTTCTATTGTACTTATAGATATACCATGTTATTGCCCTGTATCTCTTGTACTTATACAGACACCATGGTATTGCCTCATATCTGTTGTATTTATAGAGATATCATGGTATTGCCTTGTATCTCTTGTACTTATAGATATACCATGGTATTGCCTTGTATCTCTTGTACTTATAGAGATACCATGGTATTGCCTTGTATCTCTTGTACTTATAGATATACCATGGTATTGCCTTGTATCTCTTGTACTTATAGAGATACCATGGTATTGCCTTGTATCTCTTGTACTTATAGAGATACCATGGTATTCCCTTGTATCTCTTGTTCTTATAGATATACCATGGTATTGCCTTGTATCTCTTGTACTTATAGATATACCATGCTATTTCCTCATATCTCTTGTACTTATAGATATACCATGGTTTTGCCTTGTATCTCTTGTACTTATAGAGATACCATGGTATTCCCCTGTATTTCTTGTACTCAGGGGCATACATAGCAAAATGAGATGGGCCCCTATAAAGATGGGCCCCTGTAAAAAGGTTGATGTGGATGATGAGAGTAGTAAGTGATGATGGGTGGTGTGGTGCTCCAGCTTTAGAATAAAACAGACACTTGTTCCAGGAAATCTAAAGGCTTTACTCATGACAAAGATTCTTGTGGACATTACAATTTCTCTTTAGCAAGGCACAGGTGACAACAGCACACTAGGTACACCTTTCTTCAAGTTGTTCCACAGACAACTTCCTTTTCTTCACTAACCCAGTCCAGCTGTGCAAGGTGCTGGCATCTGACGACTTCGGACACTCTCATTTCTGTCCCCAGAAGAGTCCCTCACTCACTTTCAGCATTTCACTGTACTGCTCACTGCTTATACTATGCCCTCTTTCTGGTTTCTCTTTACTAGGATATCTGTGAGTGGAGCTGTGGTCCTGCCCTGACCAGCCCTATTTATCACCAGCTGATTATCTTTTCCTTTTTCTTTGCTGGAACAGATCTTTTATCTACTTGTAATCTCAACTCAGAACTGTATTGATTCTGTCGAGCTTTTCCTTCTGTGTATTTTTTCAGCTCCTCCTCCTATCTATGCCCTGCTGTCCCAGCTGCACAGTCCCCCCACTTTTAACTCGGGTAACCTCTTTTACCCACATAGTAGTGCTGGAGAACAGAAAGCCACCAACTATTTGTTTCAAACAAAAAGGAACAATGTTCTTGTTGGATCCCTCTCAACCCTTCCTCAACCTCTGGGCCCTGTAGCACTCCCTGTGGCTGCAATAGCCATAGTTTTGCCCATGCTTGCCATTATAGAGATACCATGGTATTGCCCTATACTCTTGTATTTTTAGAGATACCATGGTATTCCCCTATATGTCCTGTACTTATAGAGATAGCATGATATTGCCTCATATATCTTGTACTTATAGAGATACCATGATATTGCTCTGTATTTAAGGCCAACCACATATGTCCTTTAACTCTTAGGTTCACACAACATGGTTGTATGTACATTTATATTTTGGAAAAAAACAGGAGCATATACCAAGGAGAGGATACTTCTGTTTATTGGAACAGCTCTTAGTTTTTTCTAATAATGGTCCCAGTGGTGATATCCTTCCCAAACTCAAAATGAAAACGTCTTTTTTTTTCTATTAACCATGTCAACTATACAGTACATGTTATGAAACATGTATTAGACACATCTTGCTATTGCTCACTTTATAACAGATCATTTAAAATGTTCAAATGTTCTTTATAAACAGCCATTTAGTATCTGACTGGAGCCAATAGGCGACTGGTGTGACAACATTGCTCCACCAAGGCAGCCAATCACCATAGCACCACAACTATACAAAAATTTGAGCTTTACAGCCTTGGAAAACAAAAAAGCTCAAATGAATTATGTGACATTCACTTTTCTAAGGGCGTGTATCTCCATACTGATTTTACAAGCTGTTGACTTTCTGTTTGGCATTTGCATGTACATAGGCTGGCATTTTCCAGAGCAAGAACTTATTGGGAATTTTTAAGAAAACAATTTTGTGTATCACTATGTTGCTGTAACCAGAACAAATGTCAAGAGAAAAAAGGAGACAAAAAACTCTTCTGAAGTAATGCTGGATTTTCAAAAGAGTAACGTCATAAAGACATGAATGTCTTCAAAATTGCATTTTGTACCCCAAAAAATTGTAAGGTTTCCATGCAAATATAAGATAGGATTTTTCTTTTTTTCACATGGTTACTGGATACCGTCCTGGAAGAGAAAACAGTGGCACACCTTTTCTATAGTATATTAAGACAATAAGAATATAGCACGCTATGAGTAACTTCTCACATTTTGGTGCTATACAACAGCTGCATAATATACTATTAGCAAATGTAAAGTAGAATCTCAGTGGGTCAGCAGCTTGTCACTGTCAATGCTTTGCACTGGCGAGGATGATCAGGTTGAAGACAGAGGGAAAAGAGTAAAATATAGAAAATACTAAACTACAATGGCTATAGGCGCTATTTCACCAAAATATTGTAGGTCAATCAGACACTCTAGAACGAGCATGAAGACTCAGGTATACCTCATGAGATGTGCTAGTTACGCACGTGAAATGCGTTGTTTTCATATATGTTTTAACTCCTTGGATTATTATTATTGTAATGAATAAAAAGACACCAGAGTTGTTATACTCGTTCTAGAGTGTCTAATTCACCTACAATATTTTGGTGAAATTGTGCCTATAGCCATTGTAGTATACTATTTTAGTATTTACTATTTTTACCTCCTTTATCTCATAATGGGATCCCCCGTGGCCAATACTTGTGGCTTAGGAGGAAGTGATCTACAACAGCAGACTTCATGAAAGAGGCAAGTTCTCTCATGAATCTTTTTTGTCTAAAGGCTATCCCCCATTACACCCTAAGAAAAGCCTTTCAGGCCACACACTGTCTGCGAACCAGACACAACGCCTCATTCCTAAACAAATTGGTGGTTCAGAAGAGGGGGAAGGAGTATAAACACATGTTATCGGAACCTGCTGCATCTCAGATTAAACAGATTCTAAAACGTCATTGACACATGCTTAGGATGGGACCCAGATCTAAAAAATTGCATAGGAGATTTTCCTCCAGTAACGTTCCAGCGTGGTCATAACTTGAAGGACCAATTGGTCAATAGCCATTTTGTGGCATCTAAAAATAACACATGGCTATCTAGACTTAATGGCTCATTTAGATGTGGAAATTGTGTTACGTATGCCCATGTGGAGAAAGGTTCAAAATTTCCAGATACGGAGAACAACAAGGAATTCACGATACGTCAGTTTATCAATTGTAAGCCAACACATGTGATCTACTTGATTACATGCGATTGTGGAACCAAATATGTGGGAAAGACCGTGCGACAGCTCCGACGTCAGACGAACATTTAGGAGACATCTGTCACCAACGTGACACTCCCTTGGCCCGTCGTGTCCACTTGAGACATGGAGGTGATGCTAAATAGAAAGGCATCAATTGCTTACCCCTTCAATTAAGAGAGGCAATATCAATCATCCAGCAGAGAAAACTAACTTTTCACGGATACTGCACAGTGAGCGCTGTAAAAAATAAAAATAGAAAATACTACCAGGATTACTGTATTTTCTTCACTCTGCCTTCCAAAATCGGATCCAAAGGCGTTCAAAAAGTCATGTATCCCCCAAAAATGATATAATTAAAAACGTCAACTCAAGCCAAGAAAAACAAGCCCCTACACAGCTCTGTACACAGAAACATAAAAAAGTTATGGCTCTCAGATTATGGCCAGGCAAACACATTTTCTTTTCTAAATAAAAGTGTTTTTATTATGTAAAAACAGCAAAACATAAAAAAAATATACAAATTGGGTATCAGTGTAATCGTATTGACCTGCTGAGTAAAGTTAGCATTTATACATGGTGACTGCTGTAAAAAATAAAAATTAAAAACACTACCAAGATTGCTGTATTTTGTTCAAAATACCTCCAAAAACTGATAAAAAGAGAGCAAAACGTCAAAAAAACACCATAATGGCACCAATGAAAATGTCAACTAATCCCGCAAAAAACAAGCCCTTAATCAGCTCCATATACAGAAAAATAAACACGTTATGGTTGTCAGACTATGACAACATAAAAATGCTATTTTTTACAAACCCATTTCTATTGTGTAGAAAAACATAAAAAACTATAGAAAATTTATATCATTGTAATTGTAGAGACCCAAATAGTTAAGTTATCCTGTCACTAATACTGCACGGAGAACACTATGAAACTGAAACCCCCCAAAAAATGGTGGAACTGCAGATTTTATGTTTGTTTTATTTTTGTTTTATTTTCATGGCCCTAAGCTAAAAAAAACTGGAACATCTGTGCACCCAAATTATACAATACACCCAGGGGCGTAACTAGAGAAGCCTGGGCCCCATACCAAACTTTTGGATAGGGCCCCCCTCCCCCTGGCAGGCAGTGTTATAGTGACCATACAATATATATACAGTAGATAGGCAGGGTTATAGTGACCATACAGTATATATAGATAGGCAGGCAGGGTTATAGTGGCCATACAGTATATATAGATAGGCAGGCAGGGTTATAGTGGCCATACAGTATATATAGATAGGCAGGCAGGGTTATAGTGACCATACAGTATATATAGATAGGCAGGCAGGGTTATAGTGGCCATACAGTATATATAGACAGGCAGGGTTATAGTGGCCATACAGTATATATAGATAGGCAGGCAGGGTTATAGTGGCCATACAGTATATATAGACAGGCAGGGTTATAGTGGCCATACAGTATATATAGATAGGCAGGCAGGGTTATAGTGGCCATACAGTATATATAGATAGGCAGGCAGGGTTATAGTGGCCATACAGTATATATAGACAGGCAGGGTTATAGTGGCCATACAGTATATATAGACAGGCAGGGTTATAGTGGCCATACAGTATATATAGACAGGCAGGGTTATAGTGGCCATACAGTATATATATAGACAGGCAGGGTTATAGTGGCCATACAGTATATATAGACAGGCAGGGTTATAGTGGCCATACAGTATATATAGACAGGCAGGGTTATAGTGGCCATACAGTATATATAGACAGGCAGGGTTATAATGACCATACAGTATATATAGACAGGCAGGGTTATAGGTGCCATACAGTATATATAGACAGGCAGGGTTATAATGACCATACAGTATATATTGCTGGCAGCTGGGCCCACTGATTTATATCAATGAACTCCACATAGGATAGTATAAATTAGTTAGCTTGGGTCAGTCTGACCATTTGGGTCAGTATAGCCATGTAGAGTAGTGAACCATATCTGTAAGTGAACCAGATATGAAAGTGATTGATAGAGCTGAATCAAGGTATCTGAAATAAAACCGAAATTAGACCGGAAGTGGGCCGAAGGGGGCTAGGAGGAACGCCTTTTCTTGTAAGTATCTAGGCTTCTCAAAAAAAAAAAAAACCCTATTCACCATGCTCAGTATTGCTGTCTATCTTGCAGCCATCTACCTCCTGGCTTACCACCCAGTTATTGCCCCTGAGAATCTTATCCACATCAGCGCCTCGCTCCTTCCCTCACCCATGTGTTCATCACACACTCTCCTTTCCCTTTTCAAATACCACAAACCACCTGCTCACATATTGCTGCACAAACGCCGCTCATACTCATCACTGAACCATCTGCTGTATCTTTTCTTTCTCCTGCTTCTTGCTGCAGGTGACATCTCTCCTAACCCCGGCCCACCCTCCATTACTGCTCATCCCACCTCCTCCTCCCATAGAAACCCTGCTAACCTAATTGCTATTCGCTGTACATCTTTTCCAGTCCCTTTGAAATGTGCTCTGTGGAACGCCCGATCCGTCTGCAACAAACTCACTGCTGTTCATGACCTGTTTCTCTCCAACTCCCTCAACCTGCTAGCCCTCACAGAAACATGGCTCCAGCCATCTGACACCGCTTCCCTTGCCGCTCTCACCTATGGCGGCCTACACTTCACCCACACCCCCAGACCTGAGAACAGGCCGGGTGGAGGAGTTGGCATACTTCTCTCTCCACACTGCACTTACCAGGTCCTTCCTCCTGCACCCTCACTCACTTTCCCCTCCTTTGAGGTCCACACCCTCAGACTCTTTCAGCCATTTTCCCTCCGAGTCGCGGTTGTGTACAGACCTCCCGGCTCACCCCGCCAGTTTCTGGATCATTTTGCTGCCTGGCTCCCTCACTTCCTCTCTACTGAAATACCCACTCTCATCATGGGTGATTTTAACATCCCTATTGATGACCCCATGTCTCCCTCTGCCTCTCAGATCCTTTCACTAACCTCTTCTCTTGGCCTCTCGCAGTTTACTAACTCTCCCACCCACAAGGATGGGAACTCTCTGGATCTGGTTTTCTGTAACCGTTCCTCAATCTCTAACTTTAATAATTCTCCTTACACTCTCTCTGATCACAATCTTATTTACTTCACTATTACTAATTCTCACCCATCTCTGGACACACCTGCCCGTCTTCCCGTTCAGAAATATTCACTTCCTGAACACTCAGGAATTCACAGACGCCATACAGTCCTCACTGCCCCCACTCTCCTCCCTCTCCTGCCCTGAACTGGCGTCCAAACAATATAATGAAACTCTTTCCACCACCTGGACACATTGGCACCGCTCACACACCACCCACCAGAGTCAGAAAAACCCACAGCCATGGCCCCACACCTCGACTCGCCCTCAGCGATTTTTTCCAGATTGAGAGCGCTGTGGGGAAGTCAAAGTACCTGCGCTTTCTCCACTACAAATTTATGCTCAGGATTATAAAAACGCCCTTACAGCCCCAAAACAAAAATATTTACCTCCCTCATGCAACTACACAACATCCCTAAACGCCTGTTTGAAAACCCCCACCCTTCTCAGGCCTAAAGCTCAGGCCCCCAGTCTCTGACCTCCATGCTGAAGACCTGGCCACTCCTTCAAAGAAAAAATTGACAAAATCCGGCAAAACATTATCTCAAACCCCAAGCACAGCCTTTGGGTCCCCCCCCCGCAACCCCCCCACCTACTTAGCTCTTGACCCACGCAGAAAAAATTCCCCACTTTTCTCCTTCCCCCCACCCCCCCCCCCCCCCCCCCCCCCCCCCCCCCCCCCCCCCCCCCCCCCCCCCCCCCCCTTTAGCCCCTTTCCCCCCCCCCCCCTCCCCCCCTCCCCGCCCCCCCCCCCCCCCCCCCCCCCCCCCACCTTGTCCAGTTTTTTTTCTCCAGCTACATCTCCACATAATGCAATCTGAAACCTCCCTCCCTCTGGGATCTTCCCATCTTCCTTTAAACATGCTGTTAAACCCCTTTACGAAAAGCCCACTCTGGACCCATCCTGGGGTGATAACTCCCGACCGTCTAAAACCTCCCTTATCTCCAAACTCCTAAAAGTTTTGGCTACTCTGCCAATCCGCATTCTCTACTAATCTCTTCTCGTTTCCTCTGCAATCGGGTTTTTCCCGCACCAAAACCCTCCAGGGAAAACGGCTCTAACTAAAAGTCCCCAAATGATCTCCTAACAGCAAAACTAAAGGGCAATACTCTTTGTTGTTTCTTCTGGATCTCTCTGCAGCTTTGACACTTTTGTTCCCCCACTTTCCTCAGCAGCTCAGCACATGGCCTCCAGGACACCGCCCCCTTTGGTTCTCATCTTACCTTTTACCGCTCCTTCATGTCTCATTTGCGGGTTTTTACCCCTCCCTTTTCCCTCTTGCTGTGGGGTTCCCTCAGGGATCCGTTCTTGGTCCTTCCCCCTTTTCTCAATTAAAAAGCCCCCATTGGACAAACCATCAGCAGATTTGGTTCCCCGGGCCCACTCTCTACGTGATGACACCCAATTAAACTCCCCCCCGGACATCCCTGTCGCTACAAAACCCAGGACTGCCTGTTGCTGTCTTGACTCTGTCCTCCCTGTTTTAAACAAACCTCACTAAAACTGAATTCCCTAGTTCATCCCACCATCTACAAACAGACCTTACCCTGCCCTTTCTGTCTCAGTGGTGGCACCCCCCATAATCCCAGGCAGCGGCCCCCTGTCTGGGGGTTTTTTAAATAGATTCCGATCTGTCCCCTTTATACCATATATCCAATCCCTGGCCCGCTTCTGTACCTGCACCTCAAAACAACCCCGAATCTCCTTTTTTCACTGTGGAAACAACTCAAACTCTCATTGTTTTCTCTTTTTCTTTTCGTCTCGACTACTGTAAACTCCTTGTTTCGGTCTCCCCCTTTCAAACCCCCCCCCCCTTCAGTCTGTCCCGATGCAGCAGCCAGGCTTGTTTTTTTCCCGCCCCTATATGAGCCTCTACCCTGTGTGTCACTGCCTGGGTTTTTTCCCTCCATACAGGATACAAATAAAACTCATCACTCTCACTATAAAGCTCTCCACAACGCTGCTCCTCCCCACATCTCCTCCCTTTTTTGTCTACCACCCTACCCCCTTCTTCCGCTCTGTGATGATATTAGGTTACATTCAAATCATGAACCCCCCCCCGCCCGCCTACAAGATTTCCAAAAGTGCGGACCGTCTCTGGAAATGCTAACCCCGGGCGCAGGCCACTCACAACCCTTAGCTTTAAAAGGGCCCTGAGAATACATCTTTTCACCCCGGCCCCACCAGAACCCTAAAAGTAAACCCCCCCCTCCCCCCCCAATCCCCAGCGCCCTCACTCATTTTCAGACTTAAATGTTATTAAAATGTTTAGAGGGTGGCAGGTTCATCCGAAATTTTAGTAAAAAAAAAAAAAAATTTTTGTCACTGGGGACCATTGTAAATCTAGCACTTCTTGCCCCTTGTCTCTCCCTACCCCTAATAGATTGTAATCTTGCGAGCAGGGCCCTCACACCTTTGTCTATCTGTAAGTATTTTAATGTGTAATGTCTGTAGTTTCCCCCAAAATTTTAAAGTGCTGGGGAAATTTTTGGGGGCTATATAAATAAAGATTTTTTTTTTATTATTATTATTATATATAGAAGGAGGGGTTTTAGTGGCCCCTACAGTATATATAGACAGGCAGGGTTTGTGGGGCTTACAGATATAAGACACAGGCAGGGTTATAGTTGCCATACAGTTATATAGACAGGCCCGGGTTATAGTGACATACAGTATATATAGAAGGCAGGGGTTTTAGTGGGGCCTACAGTATATATAATAGGCGGCAGGGTTATGTGGCCTACATATATTAAGACAGGCAGGGTTTTGCAACCTACAGTATATAAGATAGGCAGCAGGGTTAAGGGCCATACAGTATATATAGATAGGCCCCGGGTTATAGGTGCCCCAGCCCCCCCCCCTCCCCAACCCCCCAGGGGCTCATTAAGAAAGTATGGATAAAAAGGGAGTACTGGGAAAAAGGGGACCAGTGTGAGGTGGAGGGGATCTGTGCTGTACCCCTTTTTTCTTTCCCCTCCCCCTTTTCCTTCTGTCCCACTTCACATTCACCCCTGGGACAGGGACAGCAGGGGCCGGGAAACTCTGACCTTCCTCCTTCAGGCGGCCAAGTGTCTAGTTCCTCCTCCTCCCTCCACTGTCCTCTGGTGTCTGTGCCGCTGGGGGAGGAGGGGAACGTGGTGAACTGTAGAAGAGCCTTCACACAGCGACTGTCTCACTGCCCGCAGAAGACTGCAGCCCCACCACACACACACCTCCGTCCTTAAAGAGACAGAGGCAGCAACATCTAAAAGCGCCCATGGCCGGAGCCAGAACAGTACTGTGTTAGCAGACAAAGTAGCTGCACTTGGGCCCCGTAGCAGCTGCTTTGTTTGCTCCCCCTGTAGTTCCGCCCCTGAATACACCCCTAGATGAAATCCCTGAGTGGCTCTGTATATGCAACATGGCCCCACCAAAATCTGCGTTCCAAAAGCCAAATAGCGCTTCCTCCCTTGTACGCCCTGTCATGCACCCAAACAGCAGTTTACACCCATATATAGGGTATTGCCAAACTTGGAAGAAATAGTGTAATACATTTTGGAGTGTCTTTTTTCCAGGATTCCTTGTAAAAATTAAAGATTGCTGCTGAAACTGCTATAGGTGTGTGATATTTAATTATTAAATAAAGTAAAAAAGGCTTTTAATGCTGGATCTTGAACCTTGATTGGTGAAAAAGTGGAATTTTGCAGCCGAAAAGCCACCAGTGATCCGTGCAGACAGCCGCAAAAAATCAATATCCTAGAGGAAAAAAGCTCGAGAACCTTCTGAAGGGTGAGTGTTACTACATTTTGTGCTGGACTTTGCTTTGTGTCTAAAATAAGGGGCCCTCAAAGCCACATCAGAGCTGGACTGGTCCTTAAAATAATCAGTGTTACAAATTTTCTTGAAAATGTTAAAATTTGGTACAAAATTTAAGAGCCCCCTAATCTCCTAAAAAAAATATGAGATTGTTTAAAAAATGATGCCAACGTAAATTTTAAATATTCATCTAAAACTGAAAGAATACCATTCCCATTGACCTCAATAGAAAATATATGTTGTAGTTCATGCAATGCGTATTTTTTGCCGGTCGGTCGGTTTTTTGCCACGAAAAAACTTTGAACATGATCATTCCGTGGTTGTATTTCGCATGGAAATTAACTGTTGATGTCAATGGGGATGGCGAAAAACCTTGTGTAAAATGCCCCGCAAAGATTTGTATGTGGTTTTTAACACACATCTGTATCTAAAACAACATAGAAATGAATGGGACTTATTTCTATCTATAAACCCCCAGTAAAAAAGACTCTAAGTCCATAAACAATAAGATGTGAAATACTCGTGGAAAACCACGTCGGACTATGTGGTTTTTAATCTGTAAAAGTAAATTTTACTTGTCATGTGGATGTATCCTTACGGCATTTTCTATCTCCTGCTTGTTTACTCAAGCTTTCCTAGGTTATGGACCTCATCTCTCTGCTCTAGAAGGAGCCCAGTTGGTGACATTTCTCCCTGCTGTGTCTTATTAGCAGAATGGAGCTTGCTTTTCAGTCTCTGATCTTATCTTTTTCACTCAAAAAAATATCAACCCTTTAGTTATTAAACAAAGAGAGATCTTGTACTGTGCTGTTAGGGCTGCAGAGTGACACTTATCTTTCTATGTATATACACAGATAACAGTGTGAATGTAGAAAGATCACTCTGCTTGTCTTGACAGCTTCCTCTCATGACAAATACAGCTCTTATTTACACCCAGACATCCTGTTGGATATTGTCATTTTACTTTCAAAACCAATAAATCTCCAACCTGTGTCTCTAACAGGCACAGGTAGAAATAGGAGCTAGCAAAGCTGAAATGGCAGTCAATGATATAACACCTTCCAAGACCTGCGCAGGACTTGGGAGCCTTAAAGAGAACCTGTCACATAGTTTTTGCTCCCCTTGCTGAGGACAGAACAAGCTAGTGTCAGACCTGCTGTTTCCAGCGCTGTGTCCCTTATTCTGTAAGATGCTGTAGTTTTCATGTATTTAATGCTCAAATCTGCAAATTTCAGCCAGAAGAGTCATTCGAAGAGTCCTTCAGAGTGTCAGTTTTTTTTTTAAACCCGGCCAATCGGAGGCTAGCCCCGCCCACCTCAACTGACAAACCTATTACTTTGAATAGGTAGAAACTGGTGAATAACTGTCAGTGGGCGGAGCTAGCCTTTGGTGGGTGGAGCTAACACCTGCCTAATAATTTAAAGGGTAAATGCTCTAAAACTGCTGCATCTTACAGAATAAGGGACACAGCGCTGGAAACGGCAGGTCTGACACTGGCTTGTGCTGCCCTCAGCAAGGGGGGCACAACCAATGTGACAGGTTCCCTTTAAAAGGTCGCGAAGAGCAGATTCTATGAGAACAGCCAAATTGGAAACCCCCTATAAAATAAGCTATCTATATATAACTGTCAAGGTCTTCTGCTTCTGGTGAAAGATCTAGGGGTGGCTCTCCACCAATCACACATTATAAAAGGCCCTCAGGTCGTTTTGAATAGCCCCATTAATAAATGATTATAACAATACGGCACAATAACAGTTTTTTCTTACACTGTGGTGTATTTTTGGACTATAGGACACAAAATATTTTAGACAACATAAAATAAAAAATATTTCATGCTAATTAAAGCTTCTCTGGTGGTCTAAGGAAATGGAGAGGTTAAAGGGGTTTTGCCACGATGTAATATTGACGTGGGATCCTCCAAAATGGGAATTTAATCACTTTTCTAAATATATGTGATTACAAAAAGTGAAGGCTGTGAGAGCTACAGCATTGCTCAGTCCCCCTTAGTTTCCTGAAAGTTTACATTAGACACGACCAGGAGCTGACAGGGAGCTGATCTGGCAACGCCTGCGTGTTTGCACTTTTTATCTGATGACAGGGAACATAAAGGAGCTTGCAAGGGGCTGGGGAGAAAGTGTAGTGTATGAGTCTGTCTGCTGTATAGAGAATCCACTGTTGTAATGTTATTATTTGAGTAAACTTTAGAGATGCTCCCTGCTTCATCGCTCTCTGCTCACCCCCCACCCTCTCACCCCTGCAGCCGTTCATGACTCAGCATGCTTTGTTTATATTCTCCCCTGAGCAGATAAGAGGTAAGGAACTCACTTCCTAGCAAAACCCGTTTAATGGCCTAGCTTTATTAAACATTGTAGTTGGAGCTGCTTACAGAGGTTAATATAATAATATCCAAAGTTAAAGCCACAAGTGCAATCTTGGCTAAGACCAAGTTGTGCAAAATTGTAACACACTGAAATATTATGACACTACAAAATGTGAGCAGTGTATGTTGAACGGTATTTGGACCTATTCTAAGCATTAGTTTAGAGCTCTTTTAAAATTGTTGCAATAGCATCTAAGTCATGAGAGCTGTCTCCCTAGATTTGTGTTTGTCTCCCATATGCAGGCTCGGACTGGTCCGCAGGAGAACGGGGAAAACCTCCAGTGGGCCCCTGAGCATGGCAGACCTGGATTTTCTTTTAAATGGCATATACATCCTCAGAAGAAGCAGAAAAGCAGAGAGAAAGAGGCAAAAAGCAAGAGGCAGAGTATAGGAGATATGTACAGTAGTTGAAAGGTGGGCCCCCAGGACCATCTCCACTGCTGGGCCCCAAATCAACTCTACAGGTGGTCCCCCAGAATGAAATTCCGCTGGTGGGCCCTAGGTACCCCAGTCTGACACTGCCCATATGGCAACTGTACATTCTACTTAAGATACACATCTTGATATCATCCTTCAGCCCTGATAGGTCTTGGTTTCACTTTAGGTACTGCCATGGATCAGAATGGGAGAGTCCCCTGCTCAGTGCTCCCGAAAGAGGATTAGAGAGGCCTATTTTAATTGTAGTTTTGAGGGGTTATAGAAACGGCTGTTCCACAACTGTAACTAAAGAGAGCAACACACATAAAATAAATGGCCTCCTCCCCAACTCTTCTCCCAGTCATACAGTGCACACCATAAGGCTATGTTCACACGGCTTAAAATGGGACGTATTTCAGTCCGTAATTACGAGCCTTAGTGCGCAAATTACGGCTGGAATACGGCCCATTCATTACGGTAATCCACAGTTCTCATAGAGAACTATGGATAACGTCTCCTCTCCCCGCTCGGCGAATCCGCCGCAGGGGGATATAAGTGACATGTCATTTACTAGCGCCGTATACGCGCCGCCAGTATTGATAGTCTATGGACCGGCGAGGTGCCGGCCCCCCGCTCCCGCCCCCGTCCACACGGCGTAATTGCGGGGCGTAATAAGCCGTATGAACATAGCCTAATAGTCCTCACCATAACAGTTTCAGCCACGCAGTGTCCACCATAACTATCAGTTGAATGCGACTGTCAGAAGATGAATATTCTGGAGTATGAGGACAGAGACAAAGTATGTTTGTGTCCTGATGACTGGGGACCACACAGGGGGGCACGGGGGCTGTATGTGGCCTCTGCATGTTTTGCACCTCTGGTCTAGCTAGGCAATAAACTACTTCAGATATTCTTATTCCGATATTTCTTGTACTAAAAAAGTTTTGTAGATTCTGTAACATGGTGCCCAACATTCATCCCATCTGCAGCCTGCTGTGTACTGACCTCCCCAATTTCCAGCGATGTGTCCTGTCTGGAAGCTAAGCGTCTCTGCAGAAAGAAGACACGGACCGCCCGCTGTCTAGAGCTGGTGGGCAGTCGTTAAGGAGTTAAGTACCTTATATTATGCTTCACTCCTCCTTATTAGACCCTTCATGTTATTTCCATATGCATACATTTTATATGGGTGCTATTATGTGCATTATGTATTTTTCATCTGTATTTTATCTGAATTTTTATGTGAATTAATAAAATATATCTTTTTACTCATATACTGTGTGTGTTTTGTAGGTATATATTGTTGTTTATAAACTTAGGGTGACATGTATGAACTGGGCTGCGCCAGTTTTCTGGTGTACTTTCAGCCAAAAGAATGTATGAATAGGCGCACTCCAAACTTTAGCGCGATAAGTGTCTTTGTAATGCCCCACAGATACTTTTTAGCGCACCAAATTTAAGGGGCGTTCTGGGGACCACAATCATAGAAGTAGACACATTTATGATTCTTTGATGCCAGAACTTTGGCGCAGAACAGTTAGAATAGCCAGACCAGGGTAAAGGTGGTGCCTGAGCCAGACTTGTGGTATTGGCCTACACTGCCCTGTATGTATGACCTGCAGAAGAACAGCCAGACCAGGGTAAAGGTGGTGCCTGAGCCAGACTTGTGGTATTGGCTCTACACTGCCATGTAATGTTGACCTGCAGAAGAACAGCAGACCAGAGTAAAGGTGGTGCCCGAGCCAGACTTGTGGTATTGGCTCTACACTGCCCTGTATGTATGACCTGCAGAAGAACAGCCAGAACAGGTAAAGGTGGTGGCCTGAGCCAGACTTGTGGTATTGGCCCCTACACTGCCCTGTATGTATGACCTGCAGAAGAACGGCCAGACCAGGGGAAAGGTGGTGCCCGAGCCAGACGTGTGGTATTGGCTCTACAAATGCCCTGTATGTATGACTGCAGAAGAAACAGCCAGACCAGGTAAAGGTGGTGCCTGAGCCAGACTTGTGGTATTGGCTCTACACTACCCGTATGGTATGACCTGCAGAAGAACAGCCAGACCAGGTAAAGGTGGTGCCTGAGCCAGACCCTTTTGGTATTGGCTCTACACCCGCCCTGTAAAGTAAAAAGACCTGCAGAAGAACAGCCAGACCAGGGTAAAGGTGGTGCCTGAGCCAGACTTGTGGTATTGTCTCTACACTGCTCCTGTATGTAAGACCTGCAAAAAACAGCCAGACCAGGTAAAGGTGGTGCCTGAGCCAGACTTGTGGTATTGTCTCTACACTGCCCTGTATGTATGACCTGCAGAAGAACAGGTTCATACATTCTGGTGCAGTCTATACTAGAACCGGTCGATCAGCGCCAGGATTCATACATGTCGCCCTTAGTCATTTATGTATCTTTTTTGTAGCCCACATTTCATTTTGTAGATAGGTGTGCAGTTCAAAACAATGACAACCATGAGCGTTGGCTAACACTTACCTGCTCGTATGCTTGCTCTGCTCGTCGGTTTGCATCAATGACTTGTCTTTCCAGCTGTTGCATCTGCACACAAAAAACAAACAAGTGTTGATTACTTAATGATCATTTCTATAAACTTGGTATGAATGGTGATATTATCAAGTCTTCTAACCTAGACAAGAGCCATCATCTGATACATGCATGCAGGGTTATGAAGGACTGTAATTGGCTGTCCATACAATTGCCAGGCATTGTAAGCCAAACGACCTGAATATAACATCAAAATATCTCAGCAAAAGATGATGTAGAAGAGAGGGAAGGCTTCCTGATTCTGAGCTAATTTGCACAGACCTATAGGGATCTGGGTCATACCGTTCCATTGCATGATGCCCATAGCCTTGTTTGTCCATGTTTTACCACTGTTTAAGTTTTTATGTCCAAAAAAGACAAAAGTGGTCACTTAATGTGAAATAAATGGTGCAGGAGCATGCTGCCATGGCTTCAGTGCAATGCTAAAACACAGAAGCGAACCAGCAGCACTGTACAGACGCTAGATAAAGAGAGACAGATAAACACTGAAAACATGGAATATTTCATAGTACTTTACTGCTGCATCTATTTAATATGAAAATCTGAGAGTTTTTGTACACATTTTGATCCAACTGTGAGTGCTTAACCACCAACGGCAAGGCGATCTTGTTTCAGATGGGAAACCACTCTATACAATCTGAATTCTCTATGTGCCTTTTAAGGCATCCATACTTCATACCAAAATGCAGGCAGCCACTCCCCCATTCATGTAATCCAAAAAAATACAAATTTGGTCAGAACCTCCAAAAATGTGAAATAAATGGCACAGGTGCATGCTTCCATGGTGGCAATGCGATTGCAAACACACAGAAAGAAACTAGGAGCACTCTGCTGATACCAAGAGACAGATTAACAGTATGGAGTGTGAAAACTGTCTAGGTCTAAGACTTTTTTTGTTGCACATAGTAACTGGATACATTTCTAGATGTAATAATATAACAAGTTATAGTGACCAGGATTCTGGAGAGGGGTCGTTGATCCAGGGATTTTTCCAACTGCCAGATTGGAGTTGGGAAGGAATTTTTTCCCTAGCATGAGGACAATTGGCTTCTACTTCATGGGGGATTTTGCCTTCCTCTGGATCAACACTTTAACACTTTAGCAACACTTTAGGAAATTGGATGAACTGGATGGATGTATGTCTTTTTTCGGCCTGAGAAACTATGTAACTATGTAACCAATCAGAGCTCCCCTTTCATTTTTTTGAGCACTATATGAAATGAAAGGGGAGCTCTAATTGGTTGCTATAGACAGTTTTCATGCATGTGGCCCTAAGAGTTGACTGACCAGTTCAAAATCGGTTCAGATGAGTGTAGAATGCTATAGTACGTATGAACCTGTCGTACAGCGGTTCATAAATGTGTCACACTGTAAGTGGTGCGCAGCATTAAATTGGCACATTATAATTTTTCAATAGAAAATCAACTCAATGAATTGCACTAGTCTCTATAGAGAAGAGAAGAGAAGTAACAGAATACCAATGTTACAGTTCTGATTGACAGTAATAGCTACTTATCTCTTGCAACATTCGAACCACAAATTGAGATTGACACAGAGAGGACATTGCGACTGGTAGAAAGAGAAATGTTTAAAAGTGTAAATGAGCTTCTGTTCTTTCCTACAGAGATTAAAGCAGTTCATTGAGTTGAATTTCTAATGAAAAAATTATGTTAAATATACAATTTTGTTCTTTTGTTTTTTTTATTTAAAATCTTATAAAAATGTGTACTTTTAATCTGTCTGCCTCATCTCCCCAGTCGTTGAAATATATTTTGCTCCCGAGTCGACACCATATCAGTGGTCCTAGTATTGATGGCCTTCATGACAATTTGACTTTCATAGATATATTTTTTCACGTTTATTTTGTAGTGCCTCTGTTCATTTTATGCTTGCATTTTTGCTTTGTGTTTATGAAAATGTTTTAATAAAAACCTATTATGAGTAATAATTTATGCTTTTTTGATTGCATCTACACGACTGAATGTAAAATACTGTTTAGATTCTAATTAGAATTTGACTAGTATTTTACAGACGGTTTTAGTTTTTTGTCTGTTTTGTGTCAAGGCTTTTTGCCAAGGATTTCAGATTTCGGGTGCTCCAGACAATATAAAAATAATAAAATCTGATAACTGATTTGAAATACAACCTCAGAAAATCCTTGCTGTGTTTTTCAATTCTTTGTGCGGATTCTAAAAACTGCATCCATTTACAAATGTGTCCTATGTAGACATAGCCTTATATTGCACAATAATTGTCGTTCATCAAAATGTAGGTCACTGAATAAGTAGGGCATACTGTATAAACATATTTTCGTTCAAATGTTTTATTTTTTGTTTTTACTACATTAAATAAAACAAATTTTAATCAGATGTTGACCATTGTTTAAATTAAATTTTCCCGCTTTCAGCCTTTATTTTATATACCTATGCCTATAACCTTCACTAAACTTGTCACTACTTCCTCCACAGACATGTCTGCCCCTCACCTCCTGTCTCTTTCCCCCTCCTTGTAGATTGTAAGCCCTCGCGGGCAGGGACCTGTCTCCTTCTGTCGTGCCAATTGTCATTATCCCTTATCACTGTACTCGTTTGACTTATGTAATGTATGTAACCCCCTCGAATGTACAGCGCCCTGGAATCAATGGCGCTTTAAAATAAATAATAATAATAATAATAATAATATACGGCAATAGCCGGCACACCACGTGTCTCTAAAACTTGAAGTGCGCCAAGCAAGATCACTTCCATCGTTTCTATTCCCTGACATGCTATGCTACTGGCTCTTATTTTATTTCTAGCCTGATGTGATTTGTTTGTAATCACTAATAATACTACCTCCGAAAATATAACTCCTATTTACAATGGGATTTATATTAGATACTGTATTGGTTTAATTATTTAATATTCTTTAATTTAATATTAATTTTTTATTATACAATTTTATATTAATTTTCCATTATTTAACTTTATATAATTTGATAAATATGAGTTGTTTTTTTTTTACTTTAGTGGTATTATCTGGGAAATATACATTTTTTTGCCCCAATGGGAATTACAGTTTTTTTATGACAACTTTGCTTCCAGCCACGTCACATTGAATTTGGTATGGATTGTACGTTAGTCTCATGCCACATTTTGGCGTGACACCTCCCTCCCCTAGAATTGACATATTCAGAAGTGACGGGTCTGTTGTACAATGCACCACATGTTAATATATCTGTCCATAATTGCAACAACAGTTTTTTTTTAGCTCAAAGTACGCCAGAAAACTGAGTCAGCACCATCCATAAGTGTATTAAAAATTTCATAGTGAATCACTGCTACATAAGGTTAATATAAACATCTGAGGCTTTTAGGGCACGTTTTAATTAAACTGTGAGAGTGGCCTTTGTTCAGATAAAAGCTTATATAGGGCACACAGAGATTTTATCTAACAGACTTGGACTTAAAGGGGTATTCCCATCACAGCAAGTGCTGCTGGAAGGGCCAGTCACTGTAAAGTAAGACATTTTCAAGATGCATGTTCTTAAAAATGTGTATGCTTTACCTACTGCAGGTCTTTTTTGCATCTTGTCTCCTAGGTTACCAACCAATTCTCTGTGTTCATTGGTGGCTGGCAAAGCAGGGTTATCAACAACTTCAGGGGGAGGAAGAGGGAGTGCACATGAGCACAAATGGGTATCTCCGCTAACCCGGCCGCAGGCAATGTCACAGTAACACTGCATTACCAGCCACTACTGAAAGCACACAGTGGTGGCCAGTAACCAAGGAGACAAAAAAGCAAGCTGAAGGTGCAAAAAAGGGCTGTATTAGGTAAAGCATATATATTTTTTAAAAAAACATACATTTCGAAAATTGCTAACTTTACAGTAATTTCCCCTTGTAGAAGCACATGCTGTGATGTAAATACTTGTTAAAGGTGGTATTCCAATCTCAGTGTAGAACAGAGGTGTCATTGCATTGCAGAGAGTTCCACATCTCCACAGCCACTTCTCTGTTCTCTATGGCAAGGTGGTTCCAGTCTTCTAACCTGAGAATTAGGAGATGGGAAATTATTCTTCAAAAATATCATGGAATATTCCACTGGATACCAAATTATAGAAATATACTCCCTCAAAGCTTTGGTCAGGGAGGCAATATATGAAGCACATAGAGTGCCTATGCCTATGTAAGACAGCGATGCTTCTAGGCTAAGCTACGGAGAAAAACAGGGGAACCATAAGAAAGCAGATGGAGTTCCTATGAGTCTTTAGATCAGACCTATAGGGGTTTTGTGTCCTCTCATACATGGCTTTGCTAGGTACTTGAGCCTTTACATAAAGCAAAGGTTGGGTTAAAAAAGGTAAAATGAATATTAATATTAATTTTCTTGTACTCTACTTTAAATATCTGATATTAATGGAAAACACATACTTTTGTAATAAAAAAGTAAAAAAAATTTAGAAATTAAAAAATACACAGTTGCATTGTTTGTTTTTTTTAATCAACAAATAAACTTTATTTAGATAAATTGTCAGGTATATATGCACACAAAGAAAAAGGAACAGTGGCGATCATACATTCGCATATAAATATACAATACCAAAATGGCAAATATACATACTGTGACAGTGACATTGGGAAATCCCATGTACATTTGTCAAGAATGCAATGAGATGTAAATCAAAGTAATAAAAAACCAAAGGTGAAACAAACAATACAAACCCTGCAACATGCAGGAGCAAACAGTCAGCCATCAACTAAGAAAATCAGGAGATAATGAGTAACATCATTATTGGTGCGTCTGTGTGATAAACCACAATAGAGAAATATATGTGAGTAAACAGTCAACCATTAAGTTGGCTCTGCGTGCATGGAGTCATATGTTGGGGGACCACAACTTGCATGAAGGACCACTGAGAATTCTGTTGAACACAGTTGCATTATTACACGGCATGTAGACCAACGGGTTAAATAACGAGGTTGATGTTATGTACTGGTTTATAGTATTCGCACAGCCTGTTTATCTAGAAGATATACAAAGACTGATAAAGCCTTGTTCACACAACCTATTTACATTGGATATTTCTACCTTCTTTGGAAAGGGCACCAGCGATAGTCAATGGAGCAATAGACATGACCAAGTTTTGAAAAATAATATCTCAGATATATGTTTTATATTCTACTCTTTTCTCTTTTGGGCCTGTTTCTTCGTTAGAAGTCATATAAGCCTGAAAAATAAGTAGCCTCATGTTAATTGCTATGGGATTTCACAGGCAGAGGGGTCCAGTTCATGTTTACCCAATGGACTGAAACAAATTTACACATCCCTCATCACAGACTGTACACCATTAGCTAATAAGAGAGAAGTAAACCAGACGATAAAAGGCGTCCAACAACCACTGCTTCGACAGAGAACTAATAGTTGGGTGAGTGAACAAGCGCTGAGGATGCTTTACCCAAAAAAAGGGGCATATGATGATATGACCCAACAAAATAAAGTATCAGATGCAGCACTCTAATAACAAAAACAAGTGAAAAATTAAAAAAGTCTTAAAAAGTTTCTGTGAACATAGGTGAATACGTTTTTTTTTATTTCACAAGTTTACCAGAGTGCTGCATCTAATACTTTATTTTGTTGGCTCAGTCAGATTCCCTGAGGCCCTGTTCCTAGCCACATCATTAGGCCCTGTTCACACGGCAGGTCGGGGCGCGGGTTCAGCCGCGGCTTTCCCGCAGCCAAACCGCGTCCTAACCTCGCCGCAAACTCGCGTCTTCCGACGCGGGTTTGCGGCGCAGGCAATGGGTGTGGCCATGGCGCGGGTGTGGCGTGGCTTGGGGCGCGGCTTGCGGAGATGGTTTGCCCCCATGCAAATTAATAGGCAGGGGGCATACCGAGCCGCGGGCCAGCCGCGCACCACCCGCGGCAACACCCTCGGCGACGCCCGCAGCACCACCGCGCGGCTGCCACGCTGAGAACTCCCTATCAAGAATTGACAGGAGAGTTCTCACACACGCGCGGCAAGGCCGCGGCCCCAAAGCCGCTGCGTGTGAATATTAACTCGGTTTCCAATAGGAAGCCATGTTAATAAACTAGGCGAAATTTGGACGCGGTTTTGGCCACGGAAACCGCGTCGGAACCCGCGGCCATAACCGCGGCCAAACCCGCCATGTGAACATGCCCATACTGTGCTACCTCATTTTGCTTATCATTTGGATTGCTGGTATAGGGTATTTGACCACTGTACAAGTGGTCTAATGTATATTTAATATGTTTTAATATGTATATGATGTACATAAGTGTATTGAAGATGATGATGATAACTAAGCACCTTAATTAGGGCCACTGGTGCTGTAAGCACCACAGAATAGTGGAGGCCTGCAGCAAATCAGAGAGATGAACAAGGAGGGGAAAAAAGGATCTTGCTCAGTTTGTTTGCTACACAGGACCAGCAGTAGAGTGGTACTAGCAGGGGCAGAGCATCAGTCCAAGATCACTCACAGAAGAAGGGAAGAAAAAAAAAAAAAATGATGAAGCACACCAAATAAGTTATGGAACAGCAGATGCCAGTGAAACAGTCCCAACCCAGATTCAATAATAATTTAGAAAAAATCCACAGCACTCCTTGAAAAACCGTGAAAAATTGCTCTGTGCAAGATAGTGAGAGACAGAGAAAGAAGGCACAGAGATAAGCATAGACACAGAGAGCGAGAGAGTAACAGAAGAAGTAGGAAGATGTGACATGTGCTGCAGACCTGGAGGTGGTAGGGCTACAGGAAAGATTGGGCAACAACAGCTAGGGAATGACACCTCCAGTGGGACTGCAGTGGTAACTGGAGGCATAGGCCCAGTTACAGTTTAAAGTTGGGGAGACCAATCTCCTGGAAAAGAGAGCGTCATGGTAGCTGTAAAGTGACAGACCAGTAACGTGGGAGTTAGGAAGTGAGTTTAAAGCCATGAGTAAAGCCTGAAGCACCCCAAGCTGAATAGTCTTTGTGGTTAATTAGTCATCGTCATACTACATGTCCAAGCTACACTAACAAAAGGCCTAAGGGCTTGTCCCCACGGTCAGGTTTTTCAGACGGTTTTCGGTTTTGAAAGCCGTCTGTAAACCGGCTTGAGACTTTAACACAGACCTTAATGGAAAATCCATGCAGCAGTCCCCACTGTACGGATTTTCCGCCGGACGGTCCAAAAACATTGAACATGTTCATTCTTCTGCCTGGTTTTCGGGCAGAACATGAACATGTCGGCACGAAGGGGGAGGCCTTGATCTGCAAACCGCGGACAAAAGCCGTCCTCTTGCGTGCCATGTACACAGCCCCTAAACAGAGCAAATATAGGTCGGGATTTCCGACCGGTATTTGTCCTGTGCCGTGTAAACGGCACCTAACATTACCAGGTTCCACACACATCTACTACCCAAGTGTACCTAACTCCCTCACCTGGTACCACACTTTGACCCAAAACATGGTGGGAGACCCACTTTAAAGTTAGATCTAGGGCCTCACGTACACTATGTACATCATTAAGAATGCACCTCTAACAGGAAGTTGGTGGTTGTGTTACTTCCACCAAAAGTCAGTTTATTGGTAATGAAGTTCCTCAAAAGGAACTTATTCTCCGTGCAAAAATCTAGATGGCAGGGAATCCTTAGAACAATGCTACCTGGGAATAATTATGGAAAATAGCTCCCTTCCAGACAGGAGAAACCTGTGTCTCTGGTGCAACCTATTGCTCAAACTCAAACCATTTGAGTGGCCAAACCAGAGATATGCTCTGCTTGGCTACCTCTGTAGTAGCTATTGAAAGATTTTTAGTGGCGATCCAGCAGGTAGGGAGAACATAGGGTAGTCATCACTGAGAAAATGTAGAAATAGTAAATGTCCCTGATCCACCTTGATTCATTTTCTGTATATTTCTGAGAACCTTCAAAATTCTAAGTATATGGGTTTCTTTGGTATTGATACCTCTTATAGGCTACACTTTGATAAGCTGCCAAAATCAGGTTTCATGACCTCTTAAGCTGATCACAGGACTCTCATAACTAATCCTACACAGATATTTTCCGTCAAACACTAATGAATTTGTAATAGCTTTTCAATGAGACAATGCAGGAAATGTTATTTTCTTTACTTAGAAGTGTTTACGCAATCACATTGCACGCCAAGAAACAAGACAGGACAATAAGAAAAAGTATAAGGAGGAAAAGACAGCCAATACATATTAGATCCAAATGATCCACGGCCCACCTGGGGATGCAGCCTCCTCATTCCTTACATAACAGATTTTATTCTGAGGTTTGCAATATTGTGGGATAGTATGAGTTTATTTTAATTGCAATTTTAAAAATTTTGAGTTTTTTTCAATTAATTTTAAAGTGTAGCTTCAGCTTGGATGTATGGAGGCCAACAGAGCATTGCAAAATAGGTCTTATCTATCGTTATATGAAGCTTTTGGTAGTGTTATAGCAACTAATAAGACCTAAAGTTTAATTTTTTTTAAGATATCCAAAAACCCCTTTCCCCCAAAAACCAAAAAAAACCCACATTTTGCCCCCCCCCCCCCCCCCCCCCCCCCCCCCCCCCCTCCTCTAACACCATCGTTTATAACCTTTGGGTCTGACCAAAGTTCTTCTGTCCATATCTCACAACAGAACGCATTAGAGCCAATACCACAAGTCTGGCTCAGGCACCACCTTTACCCTGGTCTGGCTGTTCTTCTGCAGGTCATACATACAGGGCAGTGTAGAGCCAATACCACAAGTCTGGCTCAGGCACCACCTTTACCCTGGTCTGGCTGTTCTTCTGCAGGTCATACATACAGGCGCAGTATAGAGCCAATACCACAAGTCTGGCTCAGGCACCACCTTTACCCTGGTCTGGCTGTTCTTCTGCAGGTCATACATACAGGCGCAGTGTAGAGCCAATACCACAAGTCTGGCTCAGGCACCACCTTTACCCTGGTCTGGCTGTTCTTCTGCAGGTCATACATACAGGGCAGTGTAGAGCCAATATGACAAGTCTGGCTCAGGCACCACTTTCAACCTGGTCTGGCTGGTCTAACTGTAATGTGCCTAGATTTGGCGTCAAGGAAAGCATAAATGTGTCTAATCCTATGAATGTGGTGCGACACCGCGATAACACCCCTAAACTTTGGTGCATTCAAAAGTGTCTTTGGCGCATTGCAAAGGAACTTATCGCTCCAAGGTTTGGCGTGCACCTGTCAATACATTCATTTTGGCTCAAAGTACACCAGAGAACTGGCGCAGCCCCATTCATACATGTCGCCCAAGTGTATAGCACACGGTTAATATACATGGTGCTTGTGGAAGGGGTATTCCTGTCCTTGGGACAATATAAATCCACAACACTCACAGGATTGTTGCATATAAAAGATGTGTGTATTATAAATTACAATTATACAGTTGGTACGGAAAGTATTACATTTTTCACTCTTTGTTTCATTGCAGTCATTTGGTAAAATCAAGAAATGTTTTTGCTCATTAATGTACACTCTGCCCCCCCCCATCTTGAAAGAAAAAAACAGATATTTTTGCAAAGTTATTAAACAAGAAAAACTGAAATATCACATGGTCATAAGTATTCAGACCCTTTGCTGTGACAGTCATATTTAACTCACATGCTGTCCATTTCCTTCTGATTCTCCTTGAGATGATTCTACTCCTTTATTGGAGTACAGCTGTGTTTCATTAAACTGATTGTACTTGATTAGGAAAGGCACACACCTGTCAATATAAGACCTCACAGCTCAAAGTGCATGTCAGAGCACATGAGAATCATAATGTCTAAGGAACTGCCCAAGGAGCTCAGAGACAGAATTGTGGCAACGCACAGAGCTGGCCAAGGTTACAAAAGAATTTCTGCGGCACTCAAGGTTCCTAAGAGCACAGTGGCCTCCATAATCCTTAAATGGAAGAAGTTTGGGATGACCACAACTCTTCCTCGACCCGGCCGTCCAGCCAAACTAAGCAATCGTGGGAGAAGAGCCTTGGAGAGAGAGGTAAAGAAGAATCCCAAGATCACTGTGTCTGAGCTCCAGAGATGCAGTAGGGAGATGGGAGAAAGGTCCAGATAAGTCAACTATCACTGCAGCCTCCACTAGTCGGGGCTTTATGGCAGACTGTACCGACGGAAGCCTCTCCTCAGTGCAAGATATATGAAAGCCCCCATACAGTTTGCAAGAAAACACATGAAGGACTCCCAGACTATGAGAAATAAGATTGTCTGGTCTGATGAGACGAAGATTGAACTTTTTGGTGTTAATTCCAAGCGGTATGTGTGGAGAAAACCAGGCCCTGCTCATCCCCTGCCCAATACAATCCCAACAGTGAAACATGGTGGTGGCAGCATCATGCTATGGGGGTGTTTTTCAGCTCCAGGGACAGGACGACTGGTTGCAATTGAAGGGTGAATGCGGCGAAGTACCAAGATATCCTGGATGAAAACCTCTTCCAGATGCTCTGGACCTCAGACTGGGCCGAAGGTTCTTCTCCCAACAAGACAATGACCCTAAGTACACAACTAAAATAACAAAGCAGTGGCTTCAGAACAACTCTGTGACCATTCTTGACTGGCCCAGCCAGAGCCCTGACCTAAACCCAATTAAGCATCTCTGGAAAGACTTGAAAATGGCGTCCACCAACGATCACCATCCAACCTGAGGGAACTGGAGAGGATCTGCAGGGAAGAATGGCAGAGGATCCCCAAATCCAGGTGTGAAAAGCTTGTTGCATCATTCCCTTGAAGACTCATGACTGTACTAGCTCAAAAGGGAGCTTTTAGTCTATACTGACCAAAGGGTCTGAATACTTAAGACCAAGTTTTTCTTGTTTAATAAATTTGCAAAAATATCCACATTTCTGTTTTGTTTTTGTTTTTTCAAAATGGGGAACTTTTTTGATCTTACCAAATGGCTGCAATGAAACACATAGTGAAAAATTTAAAGGGGTCTGAATACTTTCCGTACCCACTGTACATTCCATACAATTAAATACAAGGCCAAATTGATGTGACATAGGATCTAGAGAGGTCTGGTGATCTTAAGTTTTGGTTGTAAGAATGACATTACTCATGCAGATCACACTAGTAGACCAAAATATTGAGGTGGGTAAGATAGCAGGTAACTGCCAGGGGTCAGACAATTGTACTCAATTCCAGGGGTCAGACATTTATCAACTTTTGATGACCTATTGTAAAGTCCTGAAATACACTTTTAATTTGTAGAAAAATTCCAAGTAATGTATAACTAGGGTCTGTTTAAGCCAGTACCTTCTGGCAAATTATCCAGTTCTAGCCAAAGACTTCAAGCCAAAGATTCCTCTTCCTCAGTGATGATGAATCTGATCATGTCATTCATTATAGTTGGTCACTACTGTCTCCACTAGTTTGAAGACTGCTCTTTTATTCTCCAGGTTAACCTGTGTGAAGGTGATGCTGGTGAAAGTCTTTCTATGGGTGAATCAGCCCAGTCTGGCCTTCCTCTTGACAATGCAGTAGGGTACTCTCATCTTTTGGCACAGAGCAGACAGGGAGACAAGCAGTTCAACAGGATCCACATCATGAGCAAGAACCACCATTTGGGCCTTCTTGTTCTTAGCCAGGGTGGTCACTGTTTTAGCATATGATCGGATCACTGTGGGTCTCTCGGCTGGGACATCTCTATTGCCAGAAGCTTTTTGCTCCGCTTGGGCCAGCAGCCTTTACTTCTTCTCTTGTCTTGGCTTTGGTCAGTGTTTGTGGGACAATTTAAAGAGCTGAGTGGCTGCTACTGGTCCAGTGCTTGGGTGAACTGACTGATTGCAGGAGGAACCTTGATACATTTATGTAAGATGGACTGTATATAGCGAGGCCATTTCACAAAGCACATGACATCCCGCTTGAGTTGGATGTCATGACCAATGCCAAGGTTCTTTGGCATTTCTCAAACAGCGGATTGACCTCTTTCTTCACGTCAGACTTCCAAACTGAAGGGATTGGGGTCATCTTCACTCCTTTCTCTACTTTAGGCATGGCAGATCAGAACAGAGAAAGCTGCTTTTCTGTCCCACTTTATTCATGCACAAGTATGTTTTGTGCAGCTATATTTAGCTTCATGGTAGTCCAAGCTACATATAAGATCTGTGGTAGTCTGAAACCCTCCTCCTATCTCACCAATGGCACATGTTTCTGCTTTATTCCTCCACCATAGTATCCACTGCAGCTCTGTGTGTTCAGATTGGCTGCTATGTCCAAACACAATCTCACCATTAAGTCATTTATGGAGGAACTTACTGAAAATTACTCCAAGGCGCATCACATTTTCAGCTTGGAGGAATTTCCTTTTATTTTTAAATGACTCAAAAAATCACATGACTTCGATCTCTTGGCTTTCCGTAAATGATTGTTAAGACAAGGCTCTTTTTTGGCAGCAAGGAGGTATAGATCTGTTTTATGTCCTCCACCATCCTTTAGGTTACTAAGCACAGTGTGTCTGTAAGTCTTGGAGGTGGAGATGTTTATGTCTTCATCTCGAGGGTAATTTATTAGCAGAGAAGTTTCCTAAACTCTGGAACAGAGTGAAGTAAATATTAGGAACATTATTATTTGGCATGCCAGAAGCTTGGTCTCTCTAATGTGGTTGGCAGACAGAGTCATGGGATGTAATACAATCCCTAAATTGTGAGGAACATAGTATGTTTGTGATCAGACGGCAATACAATTTTGCGGTATTATTGCATTATATCTCAGCTGTCCTGTTCTGATGATGCATGAATTTTAATTTTTATTAGTAAATTGATTAGATATCTGTACTGTATATCAGTGCAATATATGCAAGTAACCAAGTGGACCAGATGTGAAGTGTAGTTGAAATAAAATAAGCCCCTTGCCTAAAATTAAAAATAAAGTTTTTTGCTTTTTTTTCCAGTAGCACCGCTATTCTGTCCATGGGCTGTGTCTGACATTTCAAGTCTGAATGCTGCAATACCAGACATATACCATGGACAAGAGTGACCACTTTTTAATCCTGGCAATGCATGTAAGCAAAATAAGAAGTTTATTTAACCCCTTAACGACTGCCTGCCATCTTTTGACATTGCTGCAGACATCAGGGTTTGCGGCTCCCAGTGCCACAGCAGCGCTTCACAGCCCTGTTCCCAGCGCAGCCTCCACTCCCCGATGCTTAACTCTTTGATTGCTGTGGTCAGTGACTGCAGCGTATCCATAGGGCTTTCCCCTGCTCTGTAGGGTGATCGGGACTCCCGGTAACCCGACAGAGCCTGGGGAACAGCTGCACAGTCAGCCCTGGAGACCTAGAGTGGCCCCAGGGTTGTCTGTGTAAGAAGCAAACGATCAGGGCAGACTGTGTGCTGCCCTGACTATAGTCTGTACGCTGCCCTGACTGCAGCCTGTGTCAAACTGCCCCAGATTATAATGTATTAGCATATATGAATATGCTAATACATTACTAAGTGTAAAAAAAAAAATAAAATGTAAAACAGCTATCCCTGCATGGGATTTTTTTTTTTTAAGTAAAAAACAAAAAAGTGTAGAATAATAAATAAAATAACGGTTTAATAAAAAAATAGTTGTGCATACATTACACACACACAAACTACACATATTGTTAGGTATCCACATGACCATAATAAACTGTAGAATTAAACAAGTTATTAAGTGTGAAATGTGAATGGTGTAAAAAAAAATGTAAAAAAAACAAAAAAGTGAAAAAAATGTAAACAAATTCTGCAATAATTTAAACTGAACTTAAACTATTCCCCCAAAAAGTACAACTTGTCCCGAATAAAACAAGGCCTCATCCAACTGCGTCATTGAAAAAATTAAAAAAAGTTACGACTGTTAAAACGCAAGGAGGCAAAAACTAAAAAAATAATACTGGTCATTAGCTACTTTACAGGCGTTCAGATTAGGGGGGTTTTCATTTTTTAGGAAAAGCTCAACAGCTGGTTAAGGGAGCTTGTAAATATTATATATATATATATATAAATATATATATTTTATATATAAATATATATATATATATATATATGTATATATATATATATATATATATATATATATATATATATATATATATATATATATATATATATATATATATATATATATATATATATATATATATATATATAGCTTACTTTTTAAACGCTGCTCTATTACAATTCTGCCCCCGGCCAATTAAGTCACCTTCATTGTTCACATGACCATGCAGGTAGCCGCAGACCTCAGTGGTCCATTTTTGGATATACTGCACATGATCACTCAGGCCTGTGATTGGCTGCAGTGTCACGTAACCACTGTTCATGACGTCATCAGTGGACACACTGGGACTGGCGATGGTGCTGTTTAAAAGTTGAGCTCCTTTTTTGTTTTACAACCTACCCCCCCCTTTCCCAGCTGACAAGCTTTTTCTTTAAGGGGAAAACCCCTTTTACCTATCTGTATGTTTTTGAAAATGAATCATGCCTATTTTTAATGCAGTGCTGCCTGAGAGCCCATAGATCAGGAGCCTCCAATATTAGTGTTGGCCATGTCCCCGTACACATGGATTTCTCTAGTTTCTCTGAAGCTTTTTATGATTTTAAGTATTGTAGATGGTGGAATATTTAAAGTCTTTGTAATTTTACATTGAAGAACATTTTTTTTAAATTGTTCCATACCGTTCTATGTTTTTCTACGGTTTTATGTGATGAATAGATTTCATAGGGTGCTCTATCTCCCTAACCTTCCCCCACCCTCCAGTTGTGTCTTGTTTAGTGTGTGTCCGTTCTTTAATGAAAAAATGCAGTTTAGTCGCTTATTATTGTATTACAATATTTGTATATAGCTTATATACACTGCTGCGAGAGAATTGTTGTTTGACATATACTACAGTTGTTTATAGCAGCTGACTTTATTGCACTGTTTACTTAAAAAAATGTAAATAAAAATACAGTTAAGCAAAAAAAAATATTGTTCCATAACTTTAAAATCTGATTTTCACAGATTAGTGAACCTCTGACCATCTTTGCTTCTGAGAAACTCTGCCTCTCTAACATGCTCTTTTTTCTACACACTCATGTGACGTGTGGAAAAAACACTGCACACTAAGAATACTTTCAAAAATAGAAATGTTAATAGTTTTTTTAATCAATCAACAAACTGCAAAGTGAACAAGCAAAAGAGAAATCAAGATCAAATCAATATTTGGTGCAGGGAATGTTGCCATTCACTGTATGTTAGCGGGATTGTCGAGTTGGTAATTTAAGGGAAAAACAATAAAAGTCTGTTTCATCATTACATTCTTATTAAGCTCATCAGATAGTTTGTTAAACTGCTTTTACTGCTATACATCCTTATCGAAGTATCAGATATCTCTCACACAGCTTTCCTTGAGACAGATGCAGTGTCTGCTAAAAGCAAGAGATTCAAGGCCTTCCTCCCCCCCCCAGATGATACAGAGGAGAGTTTGGGAATGTGTCATATCAGCTAATGCTTCATACGTACATGCAAATTATAACTTGTCTCTTAGCTACCACCAATTAACCAATCATGTAGTGATAGAATAGTCATGTGATTAAAAAGTTCTATTGGAATGTAATTTACTGTGATTAAAGCAGATTCATGTCCCAAACGGAAAGTGTGGGTCATATTTCTCGAGCTCCGGCTGTCGACCGCTATAATAATAATATAATTCGGAGGAGGCATTTAATTGGATACGGGAGTGGAACAAAGATAATTTCCATACCTGATTTTATCATCTTGACAGGATCAGCAGGACTTCCACTGTCTCTCAAGGAGTCCGGCCAGGATTTTCTCTGCTTTTTACTCAGAAATGCTGCTTCAAATCAAATAAAACTATATTTTACAGGGCTCAGCTTCTCTTCCTCCATCACATACTGATAAGATAACCATAAACCTCTCAAGAGGATCACCTCAAACTTATTGACAAGGGGTATTTATAGGAACTGATTTCAAAGGAATCACTTTGTAAAACTGTGCGACTGAATTAGAAGCAACTGCTATACGTTTGTATTTGTATTTGTTTCTGGATCAACAGGAGGACCTGTGTCTTTCTTTACTCTTACTTACCATGTGTACAGACCCATTACATATGAATACAATTAGTATGGGAGGTCAGACGCCCACTGCTGAGGATAATAACATCGGTCTCCCTGCTGCACAATGAATGTCTCACTTATATGGCAGTGAATACCAGAGAGACATGCTGAAAGAGGTCTCTTGTACTGGGGCAGGCAGTGTGAAACAGGTTGGCTGCTCCCCTGTTTGCAGAGAGTTTACTTCCCAGTCAGATAACATTCCCTCTTTAGTTAGGAACACGACACAGATCTTAACATCTATTTTGCACAGTCCATGAATGGAAGCTGTGAAAATACTTTTATTAACAACTAGATATAATTTTTTTTATATAGACTCAGTTCACATGGTCATTTTTTTCTGTTATGTTGATGTTTTGAAAGGAACCTGGTCCCAAAATTGGTTCTGTATAACTGGACTGCAGTGCAATCGTCTAGTTACATGTATTCCCCTCATAATGCTGGTTTTGTATAGTATCAAAATATGACCATATAGAAAGGCCTTCAAAGTAGAGTCAGACTGGGGTGAATAAAGCCATTTTCTCACTACAATGATTAGTTTTTAAGATGTGAGGGCAGATAATTGAAGACTTTTTCTAGATACTTTGCTTGTTTGTTTCTTCTTTGGTTCGGAGATAAAAATTTTGGGTGACATGTCAGAAATGCGGCGTTTCCATGCCAGTTTTAGGCGTATTAAATCAGTGTAAAATGTACCAGAAAGTCCGATCCTCTCAAAAATCTGTCGTCAGGTATACCTTGTATAGAAAACTTAATGCGCCTAACAAGGTGCATTGAGCAATTCACAGCACATAACATTGGTACTGTGTGTAATGCGCCTATCGAGGCGCATTGCGTGACGGAGGCGCATTACATATCATTAATGCGCCTCAATAGACGCATTGCGCGACGGAGGTGCACAGCGCACCATATTCAGGCGCAATACAAAGTGGCGTGCCCGGCGTATAATGCGACTAGTTTTGTTGTATGACAGTTCATTTACATCAAGAATATGGCGTTAAAAGTGGGTTTGGCGCAAAATAAACCAAAAACTGGCATTGGCGTGTTGGGACATGTCGCCCTTTGTCTCCTCTTAGAGCACACAGGTTTCTAGTTATGACCATCTCTTTTCCCACCTCTCCCTGTTCTCTCTTATCTCTCATTGCTCTAAGCTGTCGTCAGTCATTCATTCTGACCCTGGTGAGTCACCTCCTGCAGAGACTTATCTCTTGTAAAGGACTTTGAAAGCATCTCATTTAAATAAGTAAACACCCTTTAGAGCACTGCAGCCTGAGTACTACACTTTATAAACCTCTTGCACTCATTGTCAGTGTAACATGAATAGCTAGGAACAGCAGAGCTGATGTGTCAATCACTATAGACCCGCCCATGGTCTGAACAGCATGGTGAGAAACTGCATGTTGAGAAAACCCTTTTAAGGCCCACCAGTGGTGTGGATTTTTTGGGCCAAGCAATGGAGTTGTTTCCTGGGGCCAACCCTACAGTCACTGTACTTGACTGCACTTACTGCACGTGGCTCTTGCATTCTGCCTCTCTTTCCCTGTCCTTCTAGCTATAAAGCACCATCAGGCCAGCCAGGCTCAAAGGCCTACTCTGCCCCTCTCTGGGTCACTCTGAGCCTACTTAAAAAGTTGCCTGCTTTAAACATTCCCTCTTTGTTAGAGTAGTCCCCTCCTAAAGGTGTGTTCACACGGCGTACCGGGGCTGATACTGTACATGCCGCAGTACGCTGTGTGTTTTGGAAGTATGCACTAATCACCACGTACATCCAAGGACAGGAGGGGCCGGGCAACGGCTGGCCCCAATCACTCCCATTATCAGCGGCGCGGAAGCGGCGCGAACAAGTGACCTGTCACTTCTCTCCCCCGGCGTTCAATATAATCGTATTGTATGCCGGGGGAGACGAGGCATAATTCATAGTTCTCTATGAGAGCTATGAATTACCATAATTGTGACACACATTTAGCCCGTATTAAAGTGCAAATACGCGGCGAAATGCGCACCTCAATTACGCCGTATGAACATACCCTAATAAGCTATTCAAAGAGACCTGCAGTGATCAGCTGTGATCTAAACAGGAATCTAGAAGCAAGTGGTCAATTTCCCTGCAGCACCCCCACAGTGCAAATGGAGTATTACAGAGTACGCATCAATTGAAAGAGGACAATTCTAGGATACATGTTTCTTTTTAAATATTACTCTATGGAGAAAGCATCTGGGTCGTAAAGCTAATAATTTTCATACTCAAAGGAAGAGTTAGGCTGTCCTGCGTCGGCGGCGTTCCTTAGGGCTTACTATAGAACTAGCTTACTTTTTCGGAAAAAGTGCGCTGCGTGTACTTTTCTTCCTACTCACACATTAATCACATCTTCATTGTATGGTTTGCCAATCTGCTCCGGCCAAAATTACTGACTCAAGAATACACACACCTCAAGGGTTTATTATCATTACTGAAAATTGCCAAGACATACAAACACTTTGGTATTTTGTTTAAAAATTCTGGAAATTTGCACGTAGGAAATGGTGAGCGAAGCAACTGAAGGCAACAATATTAAAATATTTTTTAAACAACCATTTTTATTGCTCTAATGCAGTGGCTCTCAAGTTCCTGAGGAGTTAGGGCGCATCCACACGGTATTTGTCCGGTTTTGCGGCCATCCCTACGGCCGCGGGGGGGGGGTGGGTCGGCTTTTCTCCGCGATGAGCGGAGAAGAGCCCTCCCCCCTCCCATTGAGAAGCACATCTTCCATCCGTAAACCGGACAGAAGATTGTGCTTCTACAATATTTTGCCGCCGGACCGCCGGCGGCAAAACCGTCCGACGGCAAAACCCGTGCAGTGGGGACTGCTGCATTGGTTTCCATAGAGCACAATTGTGCTAATTTTCGGCCGGTTTTTCAGGTGGTCTGAAAAACCGCAAACCGGCTGAAAAACCGGCCGAAAATCTGTGCCGTGGGGACATGCCCTTAGAGTATCTTGGGATGGGAGGAAAGCTATCCTGAACAATGGTAAAAGGGTAAATGGAGCGAAAAGTTGAGAACCATTGCTCTAATGCATAAAACAAAATGCAAACATTCATGAATAAAAATACCTTGTCATTTTGTGTCTACAGATCCTATGCAGACTTTTATGTCTCTATGGTTATAGACCGCATAAAGTGGTCTGATCCTGCAATCGTGCTTCATTTCATCTTTCCTCTACTTATTACTGTAACGGCTTGTGCTATGGTCTGACACCTATGGCTTCTGGCCACGGAGGCGCCCGCTCCCGGTTCCTGCTTTGCCCGTACTCACCTGGTACCGTCCTGCTTCCTCCTTGACTGGCACACTCCTTTATATCTTCCTCCTGTGAGATGTGCATTCCCTACCGGCTACTAGGGGCGCGTTCACCAGTTTCCTGGATTTAAAGGGCCAGCGCTTATCGGGTAGTTATGTTTCCTCCAATGCGCGTTTGTGGGGGCCTTTTAGGGATTCCATTTCATGTTCTCTGCACCCAGTTGTTGTTGTCCATTCCCTAGTTACACTCTGCTGTGCATTCCCTAGCGAATCTGGTTGCACTATCATCTGTTGTACTTGCTTTTGGCTAGCCTGTCTATCTCGGCTTGCTGTCTGCTGTTCTTGCCTATATCTGCCTGCCTGTCCATCCATCTTGCTGCTCCATGTTCCGGCTTACTTGTGTGTTCTCTGCCTCCTGCTTCGGCTGTCACTGCTAGCACCTGCGTCGGGGGTAGCGACCTGTTGGTTCCCTGCAGCAAAGCCTTTCCTGCTTTGCAAGTGGGAGCCGATGAAGACAAGGAGCCCCTTAGACTCAGCTTCCCGGCAAAAGCTACGGCAACTCTACACGGTGACCAGAGGATCCACTGTATTCTTTGCAGTGACTCCGGACAATCGTGACGCTTACAGTAAGTGGGAAAAAGATATGGAACAGGTGGAAGGGAGTGTGACTGCAGGATAAGGGTGAGTCTACAACTGAATCCTTCATGGGCCCTATGGGCCTTAGGTATGAAAACTGTCTAGCAGTAAGGGCATGTTAACACGCCATTTTTGGACGAGGTTTTCGGAGCGTTTCCTCGTCCACAACCTTGTCCAAACCACATCAAAACCTCGCCTGAAACACGCTTCTTCAGACGAGGTTTTTGACGAGGCTTTGATCAGGTTTTGATCAGGTTTTGGATCAGGTTTTGGATCAGGTTTTTGACGAGGTTTTCACCCATAGAAATGAATAACCAGGACAAAAACCGTGCCGAAAACGCGCCAAAAACCACACCGAAAACCGCGCTTAAACCGCGCCTACAACGCTCTTCAAGAATTGACATGACACTTCTTTTTCATTGCTTCCAAAGAAGTGTGTAAAAACCTCGTCGTGTGTGAACTACAACGAGGTTTTACATCGGAATCAATTAAATGGACTGGGGCCGTTCTGGAAGCGTTTTGGACTAGGTTTTGGGCGAGGAAACGCTCTGAAAACCTCGTCCAAAACCTCGTCCAAATCTGCCGTGTGAACGAGGCCTAAGACTGCTTTTATTTCATATAGTGCTCTGTAAAAATAAGAACTGAACTGATAAGTTGCTATGAGCAACAAAGCGTGACAAAGGGGGGGGGAGGTGTCATTTTCTTTTCTCCTGAAACGTCGCAGTCTGGACACCACTCCGATGAGTATATCTTTGTTTTACTGCTCAGAAGTTAATGCTGTGATTTTGATGGATGCAGTATCTATATTAAGAATGCTGTGAATTTGCTGCAAGTACTGTAGAAAGATGTTTTTTCATATATAAACGGAGCACTTTAGCCAACATTTTGTGATATATTGAATTGGACTCAAGTTTTGGACTGATCTAATACGTGGCGTTTGCGCTATTTCACTTTTTTTGATGTATGGCAATTTGATGCATATGAATGTTAAATGAGATTTTCAACCACCTACTGATGCACGACCTAAAAGCAGTGTGGTAATAGGAGAGCAATATTCAAAATATGTGAAGATTTTCTCCAGTTTGCCCAGAAAAAAACTTCTTTAAATGGACTGTAATGACTGCGCTGGACGTCTTTTTAGTTGAAGATTTATTATAAATAGCAATTGGAATACGCGTTTCGTGTGTAGACCACACTTCCTCAGTTCCATACACAAAGTGCTAAACTCATGGGCTAAATACAAAAAACTGCCAGGTCTGCACATGTCAAACAAGTGTCAAAGGTTAAGGGAACAATCAGGTAAAAGTATAAAAATTAGATAAAAATTGAATAAATAGATTATGTATAAATCACATTTATAAATTGTACATCCACATAGAAATACCATATCAGAATGTCCAGTTTACGTGTCCAGTGACCGGGAGGGAGAAGCTTTGAGTGCTCTGATTCTTATTGGCTTCCTGTGTAAAATAGGATTGAGTAATGGAACTGAGCTACTGAGCATGTGTGACCACCTGTGTTGGACAGATTAGGTGGACAAATAGGTAATCTTATTGGCTTATTGGTATTATTTTATTGACTTCCTATGTACAAGAAGCTTAGGTAATGGAACTGAGCTACTGAGCATGTGTGACCATCTGTACTGTACTGTGGAGAAAGAGGTAATCGTATTGGTTTATTGGTATAATTTAATTGACTTCCTGTGTAAAATAGGATTGGATAATGGAACAGAGCTACTGAGCATGTGTGACCACCTGTTCTGGACAGATTAGGTGAACAAAGAGGTAATATTATTGGTTTATTGGTATAATTTAATTGACTTCCTGTGTAAAATAGGATTGGATAATGGAACAGAGCTACTGAGCATGTGTGACCACCTGTTCTGGACAGATTAGGTGGACAAAGAGGTAAACTTATTGGCTTATTGGTATTATTTTATTGTCTTCCTTTGTAAGAGAGGATTGAGTAATGGAACTGAGCTACTGAGCATGTGTGACCACCTGTTCTAGACAGATTAGGTGAACAAAGAGGCAATCTTATTGGCTTATTGGTATTATTTTATTAGCTTCCTGTGTACAAAAGGATTGGGTAATGGAACTGAGCTACTGAGCATGTGTGGCCACCTGTGTTGGACAGATTAGGTGGATAAAAAGGTAATATTATTGGCTTATTGGTATTATTTTATTGACTTCCTTTGTACAAGAATCTTGGGTAATGGAACTGAGCTACTGAGCATGTGTGACCATCTGTACTGGACAGACTAGGTGGACAAAGAGGTAATCTTATTGGCTTATTGGTATTATTTAATTGACTACTTGTGTCAAATAGGATTGGGTAATGGAACTGAGCTACTGAGCATGTGTGACCATCTGTTCTGGACAGATTATGTGGACAAAGAGGTAATCTTATTGGCTTATTGGTATTATTTTATTATCTTTCTTTGTAAAAGAGGATTGAGTAATGGAACTGAGCTACTGAGCATGTGAGACCACCTGTTCTAGACAGATTAGGTGAACAAAGAGGTAATATTATTCGCTTATTGGTATTATTTTATTGGCTTCCTGCGTACAAAAGGATTGGGTAATGGAACTGAGCTAATGAGCATGTGAGACCACCTGTTCTAGACAGATTAGGTGAACAAAGAGGTAATATTATTGGCTTATTGGTATTATTTTATTGGCTTCCTGCGTACAAAAGGATTGGGTAATGGAACTTAGCTAATGAGCATGTGTGACCACATGGTTTGGACAGATTATGTGAAAAAAGAGGCAATCAGAAAACACTAGCTGGAATCATAACAATTATGTAGCAGCAATATCAAGAACCATTTTTTCATGATTTCAGGCCAGTAACAGTTATACTGTGTGGTCCAACAGAGAAATGTAATATTTCATTGGAAGCCAACCCCTTTAATGGCTGCCAAGCTATGTAATATATACATTGCTTGCCTTACAAGGTAGAGAGACGATTTGGACTTGGATTTCAGCTTTGGAGACAATGTTGATGATCCTGCCACAAGGCTCCAGATTATGGATCCCAATAACTGAACATCAAAAGCTAAACAATTGACGTTGAATGTTCAACTCTCTCCACAGCTGGTGTTGGCAGAAAAGCCACCAATCTCTACGACCCCAAATTACCCCTAAATCTGTTTGGCAATCAGCCCAGTTGACTTCATCTCGTCATGTGTGGCCTTGTTAACTCCTCTGAAATAGTATATTAATCTTTTTTGGAGAGGTAGTGAACGTAATAAATAATGTTTTCTAAAGCTGGATCTAAATTGTTATCATCTAATGCCGAAAACATTTAGGACTGTTTGAACTTAATCATTGGGTCTGCTACTTTTCTGGGAACTCTGACAAATGGTGGAATGTGTAATGTGTAACTGTCAGAGTTTTTTTTTTCCAGCCTGTGATGATAGCGAAGAGAAATAATGCAGCCCCTTTCTGACACATCCTTTATGAGAGAGCTCTGGCAAGTAGATTCCTGATCTTCTGATGCCTCGTTGACTTTCTTTCGTTTGCTCTCTGTAACTTGATAATAACCCACATACTTTCTCAATGTTTTTTGGACGGACGGAGGGTGAATAACAGGGTAACAGGCCCATCTTTTCTATGACATGTCACTAACACTACGTTCGCTATACACTTTATTACACTTTAAGTCACTGATCGCTGGATATTTTCAGGGCTGACTCATGGAACACATAACATTTAGGTTGATGATCAAATCCCATGAATATTTTAGGTCTCTGGAGGGGAGATACTTACTATATTGGCTAAATTGCCAAAAAGTGGTATTAAAAATGAAATCTGGCTTAGCTATTGGAAACCAAAACTGCCCAATATACATTACCTCCATTTGAATAGTTATTCTAAGTATATCTGTGCAGATCCTTGTATCTACTGTACATGTGGAACGTCTATGAGAGCAATAAACTACCAAATGTCTATCAAGCAAAGATTGTTGTACTATCCACAAGCTACTTGGTTGACCTTGGCAGATCAAAATGGCACCAGTCGATACAAAGTCATTTGGGTTCTTTTGGCCCACTTTCTACCCAATACATAATATTTAGGTTGCTGATCAAATCCCATGAATATTTTAGGTCTCTGGAGGGAACCTTACTTACTATATTGGCTAAATTGCTAAAACAAATTGTATTAAAAAGAAAATCTGGCTTAGCTATTGGAAACCCAAACTGCCCAATATACATTACCTCCATTTGAATAGTTATTCTAAATATATCTGTGCAGATCCTTGTATCTACTGCATATGTGGAACATCTATGAGAACAACTCAACTACCAGATGTCTGTCAAGTAAAGATTGTTGTACTATCCACAAGCTACTTGGTTGACTTTGGCAGATCAAAATGGCATCAGTCCAGACAGAATCATTTGGGTTCCTTTGGCCCGCTTTCTACCTAATAGAAAACATGTACATGACCACTTTTAATTGCATTATAATCTATGTTGTTAAAGGGGTTGAATTGAAACAACCTCCTGACCACCTCCCACTGTACTAAAATAGACAATTAACCCATACATACTTTTCCCATCATCACTGCCAAACTTTGCCAAAGCCAAAGTGTACCCCCCACACACACCACGGATCACTCACTGATGACATCATGTTCATAGATCACATGATGCTGCAACTAAAATGCCTGTACGGAATGTGACCACAGAGGTCAGCGATTGGCTGCCGCAACATATGATCCATGAACATATGTTATCGGTGAGGGATCAGGAAAAGGGGACAACAATGGCGCTCTAGTGATGGTGAAGGTGGGAATGGGTTAATATTCTATCTTAGTACAGTGAGAAATAGTAAGGAGGATTTTAAAACCCCTTTAACATTATACACACAGGGCAAATCATCAAGAAGATCTAATAGGTTGTATGTGAATCACTCTATAAGAAATATATGGAATATTGTGGACCGTTTTGGGCACCAGTGCACAGTAAAGACACTGTAGAACTTGGACAGGTTCAAAGGCGGCAACAAAAGTAATAAAAGCACTGAGTGGATTGCAATACCCAGAAAGATTAGCAAGGTTAGGGTTATTTAGTTTAGAGAAAAGACAGCTTTGGGGTGACATAATAAATACCGTATGTATCAATATATCAAAGTTTAAAACAGAGATCTCTCCCAAGATCTATTTATACCCAGGATTGTATCTAGAACAAGGGGGCGTCCTCTATGTCTTGAGGAAAGAAAGTTTTGACATAGTCAGAGAGGGATTCTTTACTGTAAGAGCAGTGAGACTGTGGAACTCTCTGCCAGAGGAACTTGTCATGGTGAATTCACTAACAGAGTTCAAAAAGGGTCTGGATGTATTTCCAAATGTAATAATATAACAAGTTATAGTGTCTAGGATTCTGGAGAAGGGTCGTTGATCCAAGGATTTATGCTGATTGCCAGATCGGAGTCGGAAAGGAATTTTTCCCTAAAATAAGGACAATTGGCTTCTACCTCATGGGGGTTTTTGACTTCCTCTGGATCAACACTAAAGGACATTAGGCTGAACTGGATGAACATCTGTCTTTTTTCAGCCTTACAAACTATGTAACTATAACTATGTAAATAGACCGAAGTGGCAAGTTAATGGCCACATTTACTAAACTGGAAAGGAGAGGCATGGACCACATATCCTCACATTATACGTTGATCTAATGCTTCTCAGCAAAACTTTACAAAAATGAACAGGAGGTTCTTAGTATACTTTTTGATCAAAATGTATAAGCCCACTTGCCACTTCAACGCAACCTCTATAAAGTGGGTCCCTACACTATATGGAGGCAGCACTGCATTGCGGCCACCGCCGCAGCAAAATCCACACAGATGAGGGGTACAGCCCAGTGGCCCAACATCCCCACTGCCAGACCTAGCCCCCTGACTCTGGGCTGCACCACCACACAAGCACAGCATCACAGCAACAATGGCCGCCACACAGCACCACCACCGGAAAAGGAAAGGTTGACATAGCTTACCTCTCATGGGCTCCCTGCAAGCAGACTGAAAGAAAAAGGGCATTAACCCTTATACGTGCCTCTCTCTTCCAGATTTGAACATTTACTAAACTGTTGACACTGTAACCTGTGCTGAAAGAATTACAATGTTGAGTTCCACATATTTCTGCTCAAATTTGCAACTTTTCCCACACAATAAATGTGAAAAGTGTTAAGAAAAGTTAGTGGGAACCAGATGTTGTTTTATTCAAAGTTATTGAAATTTGGTTAACATAGCAAGCAAGGATTTGATTATCTGAATGTTAGATAGATGTACATTGAGCTTTTAAATAAATTTACAAATCAGCCCAACTATCTCCTTTACTTATACTGGAGTATGACATGAAAGCCTCAGTAAATGCAAATGTCTTCTGTTGGATTTTGGGGCCTAGTGCAGTATCAGAGTGCAGGCCCCACTGGAGATGGCATTGCTGTGTTTCATTAATATCCAGCAGCCGTCTCTAAAACACAGAAATGAGTTTTTCCTGTGTATTTCTATATTGTTTCTGAACCTCAGATTAAAAAAATGAAGCAAAAAGTTCATGATTCTTGCAGTTTATTTGTTGTAAGCTTTTAAGCTAAGGTAATATATCTTAACAAGAAGGTATGAACCATCCTTTGAGGTACATTCTGTAACATGTAAAGTAGCTTCTGTGAGATGACAGCTGTTCTGTTCCCTCCTTACTGTGTTTGAATAGTAAATTAACAATCTATGTTGATAAAAGGTTACCCAAATTCGGTTACATGCTATCATAAGACAACCTTGAATTACTGTACAGTGGCCCCCCAACATACAATATTAATTGGTTCTAGTATGAGCGCTGTAAGATAAAAACCATGGTAAGCTGAAACCTATGGAAAATCCTAAACCCCAAACTGTCACCCAACAGGCCAACATAATGCAAAATGAGGATTAAAGAACTAAACCACTGTTACATGCCAGGACACCAGGGGTATATTCATGCAAGGGGAGGTATAATGTCTCACACCTACTTATTCCTCACTGCTCATTCTGCCACAGGACATCTCCAACTACCAGATACCTTTATTCCCCTAAGGCTCTGCAACAGCTACGGACCCCTCTCTGATTCTTTTGCTCCTTCCTATATACTTTTCATTGTATCTCTCTGTATACACTCTGCATCTCTCTACCTTAATTACCTTCTCATATCTTATTGCCCCCTCTGCCTATGCTCTATCTACACTCACCGGCCACTTTATTAGGTACACCATGCTAGTAACGGGTTGGACCCCCTTTTGCCTTCAGAACTGCCTCAATTCTTCGTGGCATAGATTCCACAAGGTGTTGCAACGATGCTCAATTGGTACCAAGAGGCCCAAACAGTGCCAAGAAAATATTCCCCACACCATGACACCACCACCACCAGCCTGAACCGTTGATACAAGGCAGGATGGATCCATGCTTTCATGTTGTTGACGCCAAATTCTGACCCTACCATCCGAATGTCGCAGCAGAAATCGAGACTCATCAGACCAGGCAACGTTTTTTCCAATCTTCTACTGTCCAATTTCGATGAGCTTGGGCAAATTGGAGCCTCAGTTTCCTGTTCTTAGCTGAAAGGAGTGGCACCCGGTGTGGTCTTCTGCTGCTGTAGCCCATCTGCCTCAAAGTTCGCCGTACTGTGCGTTCAGAGATGCTCTTCTGCCTACCTTGGTTGTAACGGGTGGCTATTTGAGTCACTGTTGCCTTTCTATCAGCTCGAACCAGTCTGCCCATTCTCCTTTGACCTCTGGCATCAACAAGGCATTTCCGCCCACAGGACTGCCGCTCACTGGATGTTTTTTCTTTTTCGGACCATTCTCTGTAAACCCTAGAGATGGTTGTGCGTGAAAATCCCAGGAGATCAGCAGTTTCTGAAATACTCAGACCAGCCCTTCTGGCACCAACAACCATGCCACGTTCAAAGGCACTCAAATCACCTTTCTTCCCCATACTGATGCTCGGTTTGAACTGCAGGAGATTGTCTTGACCATGTCTACATGCCTAAATGCACTGAGTTGCCGCCATGTGATTGGCTGATTAGAAATTAAGTGTTAACGAGCAGTTGGACAGGTGTACCTAATAAAGTGGCCGGTGAGTGTATAGCTCTCATTTATTCACTCTTAGGCTGGGTTCACACGGCTTATTTGCGGGGCGTAATTACGACCTGGTAGACTCCCGCCGCAGGAAGTCCATCCCGCTTTGCGGCGGGCTCTGCTGAAAACCGGACCTACTTAGATTCCGCTCCCTGGCGTGGCTTATACCATCGCTTGTTGTGGTCCAGAGAATCCACTACTACTGACCGTTACACATGTGCGTACCAGGATTGCAATATTCAATAGCACAAAACATGCATTATCATATGGATGAATATTTTCCACACCTGTTTATGATACATTAAAGGGGTTGTCTCACTGCATCGATTCATATCACCTCAGTCCTGTCTTGGTTTCATTCTTGAACTCCAGGGCAGGTTTACTGGTTACTACTGGCCTGCAGTGACGAGCTGCTGAGGACAACTGGTCTGTAGCTATAGCGACCAGCGCTGGCAGCCTATCAGGAGTTATAGGACAGGTCTGTAGCTATAGCGACTTGAGGAGCTGATGTAGCCCATACAAGAGGGGATAGCTAGGAATAGGTAGGACACTGTTAATGGACACATATTGCAAAGTAACTTGTTTTTGCAAGATTTTTAAAAAGCAATCCCTGCAGTGAGACAACCCCTTTAAATATAACTGCTTGCATTGTTTCACAGAAAATATCTTGTTCTAGTCATTGCAGGAGAGTGAACAAGTCCTTTCTTACCCATTTACACCATGCATCTAACATCACCTAAGAAATCTGTGCGCAACCACACTACCTCGACATCTGGATCTCCCCGACCCCAACATCCAGAATTAAGCTGATTGAGTCTCAATCCACAAACCCCATATATCAGAAAATCTCTCCGGGACTCCTGTGGACTCAAACGTGAGCCTGTACATTGGCAGGTCCGTATTAACAAGTTGCTTCCAATGACCAAGAGAAGGCAGTTTTGGCGACTTCTAGTATTGATTTCCTTGCATAAAACATTAAGGGAGACACGTATGAATGAAGGCGCTTCGAAGTGAATTGTCGAGTCTCGTTTTCAGTGTTTAATGCACCTGAATGTATGAAAGTGTTTTTTGTGCAATTAAAAATGGTGTCTAAAGTTCATTGCGCCTCGCCTATGTGTTACGTGCATTATGAAACTTAGGCGCATTAGTAATGCTCTTAATATGTATAAAGGCTATAGGTAGGCTGGAAATAAAAGAAAAATCATAAGAATAGCATGTTAGTGAATAGAAACTATGGTAGTGATCTTACTTGGAGGAACACAGGTCCCAGCAATACCTGTGCTGTGCTGGCTCTTGCTATATGTAGAATAAAGGGTGAGAGCAGCAAAAATGCATTTCAAATTTAATGTAGTAAAAATTAAAAATGGTAAAATCTGAACAACAACATCAGTGGGTTATTTAATGTAAAACTAGTTATAGATTGTATTAAATTTAAATTCATTTTATAGGAGATATTTCTATATTTTTGGGATATCAGATATTTTTATATTAATTTTATATGATAACATTTTTTATTAAATGTAAATAATTTAATTTTATATAGTCTCAAAATTATCATAAATATTTTTTTATTAATGTACTGATATAAGTTCAGAAATAAGGAACATTTTTTTCCCTAACAGCGAATCTAGCTCCACTTCGACTCCTCAGGCTCAAGCAGACAACATTGAAATAAGTCTGCCTGTCCGAGCAGCAATGCGCCTAGTTTTGCCGAACCACATTTATATATGTGTCTAATATTCCGAGTGTGGTGCGGCGCCCCCAGAACATCCCTTCATGTTAGGCGCATTAGAAAGTGTCAAGTCTTACGAACAATGCGCCTAACACATTTGTTAGGTGCATTAGACATCGTAGCCGCTCGCTTATGTGCATTTTACACCAGAAAAGCGTGAAATCCCCGATCAAACATGTCTCCCTAAGAGCCTGTACAACTTCCTTACATACTTGGTCGAGATAAGGCCTTCCACAAGGCCTAACAAACTATTATCAGGGGCACATATACCTGGTAGTCCCAACTTCTCCTTTAGAATCCCATGGACTTCAGACTAAAAGGCTTGGATAACGGGGCACTCCTAAATCATGTGGAATAAGGTTCCACGCATGTTATTACATCAAAGCTTTTCGGGCATTTGTCATGGATGGGGGGGTCAACTGCACAAATGATCATTTATAACCATGATTGTTTGTGTGGTTCTTCATTTCCATTATTGTTGGCAGCTTCCTGCTTATAGGAAGACGTGCTGCCGACAAATGATGAGTTTTATTACAGAATAAGGTGTCGACTGATCACAGGGTCTTTTACACTGGACAACAATTTTGAATGAACGTTCCCATTTTTTCAATTAATAGCCCAGGTGAAAGGCCCTTTAGACATTCTTTTCTGGGTCGGATGTTCTAATAATAGTAAGTATAAGGACCTGCAATGAAATTAAACAGAAGAGCTCTATCTAACCACTCTTTACTTATCTGCCCTGAATAGAAAACAAACTCTGTTGTCAGAAGTGGTGAAAAGACGATGCGCTAGATCAAGAAAAAGAAACTACAGACAGGAATTTCAAGAGTAACTAATACCGAAACTGACAAGACCTGGAAAGTCAATGTTTCTGCAGAGGAACATTGTCACCCAGCAACCGCTCTGTATCTGGCTCTTATCACCATGGTCTATTTTAAGCAGTTTGTAAATTTAGTCTTGTTTTAGGATTCAGGACAACAGACAAGTTTTTCAGATACTGACACTTTCTGCTGGAAGATAGCGATTACATCAGACAGGGAGTTTCCAGATATGTAAAAATCCCTTAAAATTGCCTAAAATACAAAACAATAAAACCTCTAAATCAACTTAAAGGGGTTGTCTCATCTCAAAGTTTCATAGGATGCATGAATGAAATAAAGCTGCTTTGCTCTGTCACTTCCTGGTCAAGCTGTCTGTAATTAGCATATGAGCTCCATGTATTCAGACTTCTCTGTTTATTATGTTTATTAGTCTAGATTAGCTAAATTACCTTCTACCAGGACAGGAGAAGCTTCAGAGCTAATGTAAACAGTAGAGTAATTACTGTCTTTTGTCTGAAAGATCAGATAACACACAAGCTCTCACTGCCAGCATGACCTGTGTGATGATGTCACTCCCTGCTATCAGATAGAACAAACAGCAGGGGAGAAGGAGTACACAGGTCGGTCACTTGGGGAACCAGAGAGAGCTCAGAAGGTGATAAAATCATTTGTAGCTCCTTAACAAAAAAAGATGAACAAAGCAATATATTTGGAAAACGTCTTCATTAATTGTTCCCTACATTTTGAAAGCTATGCTTTGTAGTGAGACAACCCCTTTAACTTTCTGATTCTTCCTTAACCTCCTGTTGACATTCCCCTGGTGCAGAGTCGAACTAACCCACCAGCAGATCCTGCAGAGGGCCTTAGCTTTGACACATAGGGCGCCATTTCTTTTGTGCGCATTTGTAGCGTAGAATGTGCCTGAATCTATGAACCTGTTCTACTGCGGGTCATAGATTTAGCGCTTTCTAGCTACAAAGTGACACTTCTGGCTCAAGTAAACCACTTTTAAAGTGCTCTACCTGTTCCAGCAGTAATGCGCCTGGATTTGCCGTACTCAAGCTGTAAATCTATAGCTGTGTATGGTTCTAATGCGCCCCGCCACCTGCACGTCCCCGATCTCAGACGCATTTCAAACTGTGGCGGGCGCTCTGTAATGTGCCTGATACTGGAGTGCGCTTGATTAAAAATATTGCGAACAGGGCTGCGCCAGTTTTCAGGCTGAAAAGATGCCAGACTTCTGCCGCAGCCCTGTACATACATATCGCCCATAATATATCAGGGCCCCTAAAACAACCCTTCTTGGAGCTGGCTTTACAAGCGATCACCAAATAACCTATGAAAACCTTCATGTGAAATGATTACTTTAAAGTGGATTTATATAAACTACCTAAACGTGGACATGTCCTGTATAGATAGAGGGTGGATATAATTTTCTTGTGGGCCCACACATCTTAAATCCAAAACTGCCACAATAAGGGTGGTTTCACCTGTGCCGAAATGTTTACAGAACAAACAAATTATGCCTTACGTGCAGATTTTGAAGTGGATTTAGCTGTACATTTTTTAAAAAAAAGGAATTTTTCAGCTCACCCCGGCTATGATGAAGGGTGCGTAGCACCTGAAACGCGTCAGCCATCTGCTGTGCTTGCAAACCCATTTTCTTTTATCATAGCTGTACATTTAGTCCACATGTGAATCCACTCTAAGGTCTTGTTCACATGGGCCACGTGGATCCACAGCACAAATCCAAGACAATCCCTTTGACTTAAAGATATCGCCATTAAATGAGGCTGATCTGTGTCCTAGAACTGGATAAAATATAACTTTTACTAAATGACCTATTTAGAAACACACAAAAAATACTCTAATGCAAGATACCATCTAATATCCCTAAAACAACTAAGACTGCCTAAAAAAAATGGGGTAGACGCCCCAATAAGGGCGTCCCCAACCAGGAACCTAAACTACATAGATCCTAACTAATCCTAACAAGCTATATAGTAGATAACTACTTAAACAATAAACAAACATAAAAAGTGCCCAACTGTGAAAAAAACAATAATAACTAATAAAGTATGTTCCGACGCGTTTACCCCTGGCAAGGGGTTCATCAGGGAACCAAAAAAACCACAAAGAGAAATAATAGAAAATTAACAACTATAACAAAAACTTACGTCCCTTGTTAGGAGTAAAAATAGTTACAGATAAACAGAAGGGTCTGAGATAAGAACAAACAGATCCCTTCACAAGGAAGCAACAATATAAACGGCAGACGCGTCAGAACATACTTTATTCGTTATTATTGTTTTTTCACATTTTGGCACATTTTATGTTTGTTGTATTGTTTAAGTAGTTATCTACTATATAGCTTGTTAGGATTAGTTAGGGTCTATGTAGTTTAGGTTCCTGGTTGATGACGCCCTTATTGGGGCGACTACCCCATTTTTTGTAATCTTAGGGATACTAGAGGGTATCTTGCATTAGAATATTTTTTGTGTGTTTCTAAATAGGTCATTTAATAAAAGTTATATTTTATCCTAGGTTCTATACATCTTAGTAGTTTTGTTTGTTGTATTAAGCATTTGTATAACCAGGCATTTGAATATCTGTTTATTGCGGTTTCTCCTTACGCCCATGTATCGATTTAAAGTAGGGTTTTGTAGTTTCCTTTTTCATCTGTGTCCTGTCTAACTAAAGATGTTTCCAATGTGGATTTCACATGGAAATTGTGTCAATAAGCAACAAGGCGCTATTTTTTTTTCTGCAGTCACTTGACTTTGACACCACGGCATTCCGATAATGATATACTGGGACACAGACTCCAACCAGAATGAAATTTTGGATTGGATTTTGGAGCACATGGATTCCATAATGCTAAAATCTGTGTGATATCCTGCCATGTGAACAAGGCCTAATAGATGAAAGGAGCTTGTGGCTCTGACCACTACATAAAAACTATCCTTATCAAATGTGAGATAATGCCAGGCGGAGGTACATCTGGACAGTGGACATTTTGGGCGACATGTATGAACGGGGCTGCAGCAGAAGTCTGGCGGCTTTTCAGCCTGAGATCTAGCACAGCCCCGTTCGCTATATTTTTAAAGAGCCGCACTCCAGTATCAGGCGCATTACAGAGCACCCGTGGCACTTTGTAATGCGCCTGATATCGGGGGCATGTTGGAGGTGGGGCGCATTACAACCGTCGTCTTTGCGCTAGAATGTGCCTGATTTATGACCTGCAGTAGACCGGGTTCATAAATCTGGTGCATTCTACACCATTATAATGCGCATAAAAAGTGCCGTCTAAGCGCCAAAAAATTATACATGTCGCCCTTTGTGTAGACTCCTGAGACTTGACAAAGCAAGTAATCGAATAGATTTGAGGAGAGAAAGCCACACATATAAACAGCAACCCTTGCTCATCCTCAGTGTGGATGAGGCAGTAAGAAGCCTCCTCATGTGGTTGAAATTACTCAAGGGAGCCCTGAAGAAGATGGCGATCTCAGAAGAGGGACCCTATCTATCAAACATGTATGGCATATCCTGCGAATACTCCCATTTTATTCTATCCTTGTTAGGACAAAGAAAGCAAATGTTTGTGTAACTACCAAATCCTTAAAAGAAGAAAGCCACATGTGCAGCCAAGTCTTTTTCCACCTTCAGCCTGGATGTAAGAGCTAGAGGGTGATTCGCTTGGTAAACCAGGGGTCAGGATACCCCAGATATCCTGAAAAACAGATTTGAGAAGCGGGAACTCCACCTATCAATCACTTATGGCCTGTCTTATGGATACTGCTCTCTTAGGGTATGTTCACATGGCTTATTTTGGGGCGCATTTCGCCACGTATTTTTGTGGCGTACTGCACTTAATACGTGGGGAAATGCGCCCCATAATTACAGCAATACATAGCTCTCATAGAGAACTATGGATTACGCCTCTGCTGCCCGCTTGTACAATACAATCATATTGTACGCGTGGGGAGATAAGTGACATGTCAATTACTTGCGCCGATTACGCTCCGCGAGTAATGCATGTCTATGGGTCGGCAGACTGCCGCCCCACTCCCACCCCCCTCCTCGGGAGTATGCGCTGATCAGCACGAGCTCCCGAAACACACGATGTACTGCGGCGCGTACTGTACGCACCGCAGTACATCGTGTGAACATACCCTTACTCTGTCCTTGTCAGGGGTTCTCAAAGGCTTTGGAAAAAGTGCTGGAACTCTTTAGTGCCCTGTATTGGATGTAGCATTCCTTAAATCACATCCAACTCACTCAGCAATGTGAAAAAGATTAAAGCCATGCCAGTTTGTTCATCTGCAGGCAACTGTTTCGGGGTGGTTTCCTTGCATTAGTGTAGAACTTGCTGGCAAGGTGAGAAGAGCCATTGAGTTTTAAAATAATTGCATGAACTAAAAAGTGTCCTTCATGCTTTGATTTTTTGTGTTTGGAATTCACAATTGCATTGCGCAACAGATTTAATAGACGTTTTCCATTAGTTTTTGATTTAAAATATATCAAATAAACATTTTGGTTGTGGCACATTTTTACCTTTCAGGTGTAAAAAAACAAAAAACACACAAAGCCAAAAATATATAAAAATCAAGAGTTTCAAGGAAAGTACCAAATCACAGCAGAAACCTAATTCTTTTTGTTAAACTCCCAATAAAATATAATACAAAAAGATGCACGAACATACAGTATAGCACAACAAAAGCTACAATTTCTCACATGCTCAGCCAGATAAATCATGGATACAGGTGTCAGTTCTGAAATCAATAGCTATACATTATTTTACACACATATAGTCATGCAGAGTGTAAAAACTTACAGTTTGATGTATTCTTATGACTCCAAGTTGGAAGGTATGGGGCTACTATGGTCACTGAAGAAATGAATATACTATCCCTATCATCCGCCCTATGTTTTATTCCTACCAGGAGCGGAGTAGTCGTCCTGAAAAGGGCAGCCCCACTTCACGATGACTGACCCTGATAAATGGACTGCCAATACACTAGAGAGAAAATGCAGAAAAAGATAGTCAATACAACTTCATGATAATATCCATGTAGACAACTTGACAGCTGGTTGCTGTCTATCTTCACATGGATATTATCATGAAGTGCCTACAAGGTTTTTTTTATTGTAATTATTTATTAAAAGTTATAATTTAATGGAAGGTTAACAAAATTAATTTGGATTCTGCTGTGATTTGGTATTCATCTTCAGGTGTAACAGATTTTTTTGTCCCCCGGGGGGGGGGGGGGGGGAAAAAAACTTTTTTTATATTATAATGAATTAAAATACCTGTTTATATAGTGGATGATCAGGTGGGCACAACTGCTGCACTACTTTTAGAGGTGAGTGCACCATCTAAATAAATGCCCGACGAAATATTTCCAGACTTGATTCCAATAAAAACAGCGCTGCAGTAAAGCACAAAAACAAACACATGCACATACAAGCCGAAATAACTCAACTGTATAAACAGCCCCCTATGTCAACATAAATGTAATTATATTCATGCTGTTCAGAAATACAAATTTTCCTTTAGGCCAGTTGTAAAAATAAACAGCATTTTTTATTGGTTATAAAGAATGGAAATCTTGTGATTTTTGTCCTTTAAGCTTGTCCTATGTCACTTGATGCTAATTACAAAAGAATTGCCCTCTCACAAGTGGCCTCAGAAGTAGTAGCTCTGTACTCTGTGCACTCTCTCACAGCAGTCCTTTGTTAATTCAGCTGCGGAGACTGTGGGGTGACTGGACTGTTTGATTAGTTGAGGCTTTCGTGCACATTCCAAAGCCCCATTATCCCAGGAAGCTAGCCATGCTGTTGCCAGGTAGCCTCCTATACAGATCAAAAGGGAATCCCTATGACCCAAGTGACAACGGTCAAAATTCCATGATCAGAATTGGAAGGCGACCTTGTCGAGATCAACAGCACAAGTTTCTTTTGATGTGTTTTTTTTATGGCTATTTAGCTCTTTAGTGACCTGACTAATTTTAATCAGCTTAATGGTATGCTTTCTAATGATTTTCTCGAGAGCTCACAATAATATGTGGTTGTGGATAAAGTGCTACTCATGCAATAACGGTTATAAGGCTAAGTGCACACAGCATAGGACAAAATACATCGGAAAACCGACGGCATTTGTCCTATGCAGGACCGCCGGTTTTGACACTGATTTGCACAAAAACCACGGTTTTGGTTTTTGCTGTCGGCCCCAACAATTGAATGTGCAAGTGTCCTATGTCAAACTGCAGGACTCCGGTGGAATATGCAACATGTTACATATTCGGCCAGATTTTTAACGCAGCAGTTAAAAAATCCGTGCTCACCACCACTCTTGACTCAGTTGCTCCTCTCACACACAATAGAACCCTCAAAATCAACAGACAACCCTGGCACACAGACTCCACCAAACAGCTGAGGCGAGCTTCCAGAATTGCTGAACACCGCAGGAAGAAAACACGCTCCACCGATGACTTTGCCTCATACAAACAAACACTCCACATATTTAAATCTGCAGTCAACTTAGCCAAACAGGATTACTTCATCACTCTCATATCCTCTGTCTCACAACCCCAGACAACTATTCAACACATTCAACTCTCTCCTCCGTCCACCAGCACCTCCTCCCCACTCTCTCCTCTCCGCAGATGACTATGCCATTCACTTCCTACACAAGATGAATCTCATCAGAGAAAGCTTCACCCCACCGACCCCAGTGCCCACCTCTATATCTGTTCAGTCCCCAGCACCCACCTCTATACTGCACAATGGTCTTCCCCCTTAACCTGATTTCCCACTGTCCAAATTCAACCTCACTACCTGTAATCTTGACCCACTGCCCTCCCACCTCATCCCAGACCTTAGTGCTGTTATCATCCCAGCCTTCACCCATCTTTTCAACCTATCACTAACCTCTGGGATCTTCCCTTCCTCCTTTAAACATGCTACCATCACTCCCATCCTTAAAAAACAACTCTTGACCCCTCCTCACTGTCAAACTATCACCCTATCTCACTGCTTCCATTTGCCTCCAAACTCCTCAAGCAGCATGTCTATCTTCAACTGTCCTCTCACTTCTCCTCCAACTCTCTTCTTGACTCACTACAATCTGGCTTCCGACCCCACCACTCTACCGAAACCACCCTAACCAAGGTCGCCAATGACCTAGCAACTGCTAAAGCCTCATGTCATTACTCTGTCCTTCTCCTACTAGACCTGTCCTCTGCCTTTGACACTGTCGACCATTCCCTCCTGCTACAAATCCTCTCATCTCTCGGCATCATGGACTTGGTGCTTTCCTGGATCTCCTCATACCTCACTGATTGGACATTCAGCGTTTCTCACTCTCGCACCACCTCCTCCTCTCACCTGCTCTCTGTTGGTGTCCCTCTGGGGTCAGTCCTGGGGTCAGTCCTGGGCCCACTACTCTTCTCTCTCTACACTCTTGGTCTGGGTCAGCTCATATCATCACACGGCTTTCAGTACCACTTGTATGCTGATGATACCCAACTCTACATCTCAGATGTAAACTCTCTGCTCTTCCGGATCCCAGACTGCCTATCGTTCATTTCCTCCTTCTTCTCCCAACTCCTAAAACTAAATATGGAGAAAACAGAATTCATCATCTTTTCACCATCCCATTCAATCCCTCCACCTGATCTTTCACAGTCAACGGCTCTACACTCTCACCTGTCCCGCAAGTCTGCTGCCTTGGGATAACCCTTGACTCCTCTCTGTCTTTCAAACCACACATCCAAGCCCTCGCCTCTGCCTGCCGCCTCCACCTGAAAAACATCTCTCGCATCCGCTCATTCCTCAACTTCGACATTACAAAAAAGCTAGTCCATGCCCTTGTCATCTTCCACCTAGACTACTGCAACACCCTTCTCTGTGGTCTGCCATCTAGCACTCTTGCTCCCCTTCAAACCATCCTCAACTCTGCTGCCCTCCTTGTTCACCTCTCTCCTCGATATTCCTCTCCCTCTCCCCTCTGCTAATCCCTTCATTGGCTTCCCATTGCCCAGTGAATTCATTTCAAATTACTAACCATGACCTACAAGGCTCTCCATAACCTCTCTCCTCCATACATTTCTGCCCTAATTTCCAGATATCTCCCCTCACGCAATCTCCACTCCTCACAGCACCTTCTTCTCTGCTCTCCTCTTGTCAGCTCCTCGCACAATCGTCTCCATGACTTCTCCCGTGCTTCCCCTGTACTCTGCTCCACTATCGCCAGCTTCAAAAGCAACCTGAAAACCCATCTCTTCAGGATTGCCTATAACCAACCATAACCCTGCAGCCACTGTTCTACCCCACAAACATGTCCACCCCTCACCTCCTGTCTCTTTCCTCCTCCATTGTAGATTGTAAGCCCTCACGGGTAGGGTCCTCTTTCCCACTGTACCAGTTGGTCATTCATCGTCATCATTGTACTTGTTTCTACATATGTTATGTATGTAACCCCCCTGGAATGTACAAGCCATGGAATCAATGGAGCTTTAAAATATATAATAATAAATAATAATATAGACTACAACATGGGTTTTTCATTGCTGTCTATGTAGCACAGTGTAACATTGGATTCTCTGTGGTTTCAAAATATTGAAACTGACGAAAATCCAATGGTATTCCTGTGCTTTGTAGACATAGCCTATAGCTTCCAGAAAAGTTTGGAGCCACAAAATGAGACTCTTTAATGTGCTCTTTATTCTGCACATTTTACTATTTACAGTGTGTAATGAATTTTTTTTAATATTATTATTCACATAACCAAAAGAACAAAAATGGACATAAATGTTCAGTCACACTTCTCAATAGCATAAAGTCACTGTACCAGAAATGGTGAATGTTCACTACAGTGTGAACAAAATATAACTTTATTATCAGATATAAAATACACAGTGCAGGGACCTAAAAAATGTAAACTTGGCCATAAAACCATACTTGCCAACTCCCCTGAATTATTCAGGAGACTCTCAGAAAAAGGAAAGTCCACCCATTTTCCTGAAAGAGCTGGCAAGTCTTCCGGATGGCCTGTGGGTGGTGCAGATCAAAAGTGTCCCCCACACCACTGCGTGACCAGGAAGGCTTTAATCTGTTCCTCCCAATTAATTCTCCGATCCAGGTTAGTGGCGGCTGCAGCTTTTGGTGGTGATGGGGATAGGGTCCCTCTAACCATTAACATGGTGCTGATGGTTGCTACAGCAGCCTGAATTCATTTAGGCCGTGCCAAAGATAGGGTCTAATAGGCTGGCTCTCTAAATACATAGCAATACAATAATGTATTGTACTGTAAAAGTAAAAAACTCAAAAACGAAAAACCACAGTTAAAAGGATAACAGCATAAAATAAAAAAACAAACTAAAACCCGTTTCCCATTAAAAAAAAACGGTTTCCTCAAATTTTTAGAACAAAAAAGGTGCAGAGAATAGGTTTTGCCATGTCCATAATGACCCAAATTGGTAAATTTTAAATTATTTGTCTTACTTGCCGTCTCCGAAGGGAAACTCCCAAAAAGTCGGCAGACCGGGAGGACCCCCAGGTAAGCGAAGGTCCCCCCTCACCCAGCGGGAAGAGACAGAGGGTTAAAGCCATGAGACACTGCCCTGATGTTACTTAGCGCAGAAGCTAGATTGGTTCTGGAAAAGCTGATTAAGGTGGCGTCTCCTAGCTTTCCTAAACATAGGCTTTTTACAACAGTCAGGAAAACTGGGTGATGCCACATCCTAGTGGTGACACGCATAGTGCACTGCAGCTCAAAATCTCCCTGAAAATCTACCTTGCTGTCAAAAGTTGTCAAGTATGTCTAAAACTCACTTTGGCCCACCCCGTTGGGCCCCGCCCCGCTACGCCAAAACCTTGCTCTTCGTGGGGTGATCTAGACCCCAGTATCCCTTATGTAACCAGATTGCTGTAAAATAATATTTAAGGAAAAACTAGATAGTCTAGAAAAAGTGGGATGATAGTGAGGAAGATAGATCGAACTCTGGACTGCATTAAAATAAAACAATATGGCAATGCAGAAAATATATAGATGTATTATTATTGAAATTACTATCCATGTGTATTTCAGTTCATAGTGTGTGTCGAGAAGGGGAAAATTGGGGTTATAGTCAGTCTGCTTAAAAGGGGTTGTTCCCTACAAGGATTTTTTATATGTTAAAGATCTTGCAAAAACAATTTACTTGCAATAGTGTCCTTTTTCGGTCCTACCATTCCAGATATCCCCTCTTGTTGGGGTGCATCAGCTCCTGAGGGCGATAGCCAGACCCCTTTTGGGTCTCTCCCGAAAGGCTGCCAGCACTGGGCGTATAGTACAGACCTTTTGGCTTTCCCGATAGGTGCCAGCGGTTCAAATTACCGAACCCAACCCGGTAGGACCGTAAAAACCCTGAATTTTTAAAAAAGCCGAGGGCCCGGGTTTTAGGTGTGAAAATTAGTGAGCAACCTTTAAGTTCCATGTAAGGTTTTGTTTCAAGGCTCATGTTTCTTCTCAAAGTAAAACAATCAGTGTTTATATGGGACAACTTGTTCCATTGCTCACAAAAGGCTTACATGGGCTATAGTTGTCCCATTATCCCGCACCTTCTTTCATCCACGCAGAATACTATACACCTTGATGGTCATAGGGGCTGATCTGTAGCTTCCGAGTTAATGATGCCAAATTGGCCTTTTTTAAGCTAGGCCTTGATGGTGCCTTTGAAACATTTTGTTACGGGCAGCGCTGAGGCCAGCATGTTGGGCTGTGTTCGCTCTCGTTCTGCCGGCAGGTACTCACCTAGCCGCGCTCCTGGTCATTTGCGCTCCTCTGCCAGCAGGTGCGTGCCACCTCTCCGAGATTTAAAGGGCCATAGTAAAACAATCAGTGCTTATATGGGAAAATTTGTTCCATGGCTCACATGCCGCCTGTCCTGACCTTCCTGCCTGTCCCCGACTACAAGCCATCCTATGAATCTTGTTCCTCCGGCCACAACCTCGTGCTGCCAATGCCAGTAAAGTCGCGCCATGGGCACTGGAAAAAACCATCTGCTCCTTAGACTCCGCTACACCTCGAACCTCTCTCCGCTGCCGAGGTGTGGCTTATACCATCGCCTGCGGTGGTACAATGGACCCCCTACTCCAGCTGTTACACATCAGGCTCAGGCTAGTCTGAATTTTGAGATCGTCCACCTCTACAATGAGGTAGACAAAAGACAACAACGAAGAGAGAGGAAGAAGAACCCAGATTTCCAAAAACAAATGCCGCAAAGAACCTCTTGCCCCCAATGTCCAAAGGCATAAACACACTAGATCAGAGTTGGACTGGGGTGCATGGGGCCCACCACTGCAGTCGATTCTTGGGGCCCATCAATGAAGTTTATTCTTGGGTTCCACCACTAGAATTGATTCTTGGTGTCCGCCCCACAGCTACTGTACATAACTGAACATACTGCAAGTGGCTTTTGCACTTTACTCAACATGACATCATGAGACCAGGACAACACCTTACAATTTGATCGATCAGTACCCCTTTGCATTGCGAGGGCATCCAGTCAGATTCTTTCAGACGGAAGTGGCCACTGAGCTTAGTCTGTCATCAGCAGGTTGCAGAGATACAGAGAAACTGGAAGAGTCACAGAAAGGCAAAGAAGTGGATGTCCCTAGGCTACATCACACACTGATGACTGCTTTATTGTAATCAATGCCCTGTAGAACCGAATGATGAATGCCACATAACTCCAGGTACATTTAACCCCTTCCCGCTGCAGCCTATTTTTTTTTGTCACGTCCAGTTTTCCCTCAGTCAGGAAGTAGTAAAACAGAAAACATGGCAGCGATGGAGGCGTTCACAAGGTTTCCAGCTGCCATGTTAACCAATCGTGACACAGCGATATCGCCGCTTACCGGCACTATGACATATTATGTCCAATGCCAGTAAGGGATTAAGGCAGGTGAGAGGCAACCAAGTGTCACGTCAGACTATTCGGAACCTTTTACATCAGCGTGGTCTGCGTGCTAAATTACCTGACCACACCACCAGGCACAGGCATGATCATCTTGCATGAACCAGGGAGCCTCTACGCTATAAAAGGGACCCGTGCTCCTCAGTGCTGTTCAGTGATGAAAATGTTGACACGACTTATTTTGAGGCATAATTGCGGCGCATTTCGAGATGCACCCCGCAATTACGGTAATCCATATCTCACATAGAGAACCTATAGACTAGCCTACGCCCCCCGCGGCGTACAATACGATCGTACTTGAATGCACTGTGATAAAATTACATGTCAATTACTTGCGGCGATTATGCGCTGCAAGTAATGCATAGAGTCCCCGCGCCTCGGGAGCATGCGCGACCTCCCGAAACACACAGTGTACGTGCGGCAGTACACCGTGTGAACATATCCATAGAATGAGAGAAGCTGAAGTCTGGGATACATATGTTTATATGATATAATGCTGAATTGCTGAGTAAATCATAGAGTTTAGCTTCTCTCATTCTATCATTATACAGTAAGCTTCTCTACTCTATCACATAATCCTATATATCACAGAGCTCAGCTTCTCTCCTCTATCTTACAACCCTAAATAGACACAGAGTTCCCAGCTTCTCTCCTCTATCATACACAATTTGTATCACAGAGCTCAGCTCTCTCCCTCTATCATATAACCCTAAATATCACATAGCTCAGATTCTCCCCCTCTAACATATAACCCCTATAAATCAAAGAGCTACAGCTTCTCTCCTCTATCACATAACCCTTAATATTATCACAGAGCTCCGCTTCTCTCCTCTATCATGCAAACCCTATAAATCACAGAGCATCAGCTTCTCTCCTCTATCATATAACCCAATATATCACAGAAGGAGCTCTTAGATATTCCCCCCTCTATCATATAACCTAGTAGATCACAGAGCTCAGCTTCCTCTTCTCTATCATATAACCCCTATATCACAGAGCACAGCTTCTCTTCTCTATCATAAAACCCTATATACACCACAGAGCACAGCTGCTCCTCTCCCTCTAACATAAAACCATATATATCACGAGAGCTCAGCTTCAATCTCTAACATATAACCCATATATCACAGAAGATGAGTCTCAGCTTCTCTCCTCTATCATGTAACCCTATATATCACTGATCTCAGCTCCTCTCCTCTATCCATAATAACCCATATATCGCAGAGCTTCATCCTTCTCTCCCCTCTAATCATATAACTCCAAATATACACAGATCACAGCCCTCCCATCTCATCATATAACCATATATAACACAGATCTCAGCTTTCTCATCTCTATCAAAAAACCCCTAAATATCACAGAGATCCAGCTTCTCTCCTCTATCAATGTAACCCTATAATATCAACAGAGCTCAGCTCCTCTCCACCTAACATTATAACCAAATATATCGCCGAGCTCAGCTTCTCTCCCTCTATCATATAAACCCTATATATCACATGAGCTCAGCTTCTCTCCTCATATCATATAACCCTAAATATCACAGCGCTCAGCTCTCTTCCTCTATTCATGTACCCTAAATATCACAGAGCCTCACTCCTCTCTTCTAAATCATATAACCCCATATATCACAACTCAGCTGATCCTCTCTATCTATGATAACCCACTATATATCACAAGCTCAGCCGCCTACATCCACTATCATAAAACCCTATATATTACATAGATCAGCTTCTCTCCTCTATCATATAAACCTATATATCATCAGATCTCCGCTTTCTCCCTCTATCTATCATATAACCCTATATATCACAGGCTCATTCTTCTCTCCACTATCATATAACCCTATAAATTCACAGAGGCACAGCTCCTCCCCCCACTAACATCATAACGCCTATATACCACAGAGTGCAAGCTCCTCTCATCTATCATATAACCCCTATAAATCACATTAGCACATCAGATCACACCGCAAGCATAATAACCCTATATACACAGATCTCACTCCTCTCCACTAACAAATAACCTAAATAATCCCAGAGCTTAGCTTCTCTCCACTAATCATATAACCCAATATATCACAGATCTCAGCTCACTCCTCTATCATAATAAACCCAAATAACACAGAGCGCATCTCCAACACCCTCTATCAAATAACCCATATATACACAGAGCTCAGCATCTCTCCTCTATCAAATAACCCTATAACTCACAGAGCTCAGCTTCTCACCTCACTCATATAACCCTATATATCACATATCTTCACGTCCACTCCCTCTCTCAAAAAAACCCATAAATCACAGAGCTCAGCTTCTCTCCTCTATCTTATTAACCCCAATATAACACAGAGCACACTCCTCTCCCTCTCTCATATAACCCATAAAACACATAGCACAGCTACTCTCCCTCTATCCAATATACCCTATAAAATCCCCAGAGCTCAGCTCCTTTCCTCTATCATAAACCCCTATATAACACAGATCTCAGCTCTGTCCTCTATCCTATAACCTGTGTATCACAGAGATCATCAACTCTCCCTCTACATATAACCCTATATATCACAGAGCTCAGCTTCTCTCCCTCTATCATATAGCCCTAAATATCCATAGCTCCTCCTCTCCTCTATCATATAACACTATATAACACAGAGACCGCACCTCTCCTATATCAAATAACCCTTATATTCACAGAGCACAGGTCTCTCCTCTAATCATATACACATATTTATCACATGAGCTCAGCTTCACTCCTTGTTATATAACCCCAATATAACACAAGAGCTCAGCTCCTCTCGCCTTATCAAATAACCTATATATCAACAGAGATCAGCTCTCTATCAAAAGACCTCCATAAATTTCACAGTAGCTCAGCTCCTCTCCTCTCTCTATAACCCTATATATCACAAGAGCTCAGCTCCTCTCCCACTATCATAAACCCTATAAATATATATAAACACAAGCTCAGTCTACTCTCCTCTATCATAGAAACCCTATATATCACAGAGCTCATCTTCTCTCCATATCATAATAACCCTATATATCACAGAGCTCAAGCTTCTCATCCTCTATCATAGAACCCTATAAATCACAAAGCTCAGATTCTCTCATCTAACATAGAACGCCTATATATCAGATCTCAGCTTCGTCTCCTCTATGATATAACCCTATATATCACAGAGCTCACGCTCTTCTCTCTCTAATCATAAACTCTATATATCACAGAGCTCATCTTCTCTTCTCTCCCCTCTATCTTATAACCCTATATAACACAGAGCACATCTTCTCTATCAAATAACCCAATATATCAGAGCTCAGCTTCTCTCCTCTATCATATATCCCTGTAAATCACAGAGCTACACTTCTCTCACCTAACATATAACCCTATATAATCACAGAGCTCAGCTTCCACTCCTCTAACATATAACCCAAATATATCAACACTCAGAGCTCAGCTCCTCTCTCTATCATATACCCTTACTATATCACAGTAGCTCAGCTCCTCCCACTCTATCATAAAACCCTATATACCCCACAGATTGCAGCTCCTCTCTCTATCATATAACCCTATATATCACAGAAGCTCACTTCACCGTCCAGCTAGCATTATACACACCTCCTAATATCACATAGCTCAGCTTCTCTCCTCTATACATATAACCCCATATAACACAGAGCTCAGCTTTCACCTCTTTCATAATAACCCAATTATCACAAGCTCAGCTTCTCTCCTCTCCTCATATAACCCTAAATATCCAGAGCTCAGCTCCCTCTCCCTCTCTCATATAACCCTATAAATTCAAAGAGCTCAGCTCTCTCCACTATCTAATAACCGCTATATAACACAGATCATCAGCTCCTCGACCCTCTCTCATAAAACCCAATATATCAAAGAGCTCATCTTTCCCCTCAAATCATATAACCCAATATATCACAGATCTCAGCTTTCTCTCCTTCTATCCTATAACCCTGTGTATCACAGGATCGCACTTTCTCTCCTCTATCCATAATTAAACCCTATATATCACAGAGCCACAGCTTCTCTCCCTCTATCATATAGCCCTATATATCCGCTGAGCACAGCCCTCTCCCTCTATCATATAACAATAAATATCACAGAGCACAGCTCCTCTCCTCTAACATATAACCCTATATATACCCGAGCTCAGCTCCTCATCATATAACCCTATATTTCACTGTAGCTCACCCCCATCACCTCTCCCTATCATATAACCCTATAAATCACGAGAGCTCAGGCTCCTCTCCCTCTATCAAATAACCCTATATATATATAACACAGAGCTCAGCTACTCGTCCTCTATCATAGAACCCAATATATCCAGAGCCAGACTACCCCTATCATATAACCCCCTCATATATCACAGAGCACAGCTTCTCTCCTCTAACAAAGAACCCTAAATATCACAGAGCTGCAGCTCTCCTCCGTCTATCATAGAACCCCAAAATATCAGAGCTCAGCATCACTCCCTCTTTCATATACCCCTATACAACACAGAGCTCAGCTCACTCGCTCTATCAAATAACTCTATATATCACATACTCACTTCTCTCCCTCTATCATATAACCCTAAAATCACAGGAGCTCAGCTTCTCTATCAATAGAAACCTATATAATTCAGAGCTCAGCTTCACTTCCTGCAATAAATAACCCTGTATATCACAGAGCTCAGGCTTCTCTCCCCTATCATATAACCCTATATATCACAGAGCTCAGCTTTCTCTTCCCTCTATCATATAACCCTATATGATCACAGAGCTCAGCTCCTCTCCTCTATCAAATAACCCTATATATCACAGAGCTCAGCTCCTCACCCTCTATCATATAACCCTGTATAACACAGAGCTCAGCTTCTCTCCTCTATCATAACCCTGTATATCACATATCTCAGCATCTCTCCTCTATCATATAACCCAATATATCACAGAGCCTCAGCTCCTCTCCCTCTATCATATAACCCAGTTATCACATCGCTCAGCTTCTCTCCTCTATCATATAACCCTATTTATATCACGAGCACAGCACCTCTCCCACTTTCAAATAACCCTTATTATCACAGAGCTCAGCTTCTCTTCCTCTATCATATAACCCTATAGTATCACAAGCAGCTCAGCTTCCACTCCTCAACGTAAACCCGATATATCACAAGAGCTCAGCTCCTCTCCTCTTCATATACCCCTAAATGATCACAGAGCTCAGCACCCTCTCCTCTATCAAATAACCCTATATATTCACAGAGCTCAGCTCTCTAACATAAAACCCTATATATCACAGGAGCTCAGCTCCTCTCCGCCTTTTCATATAAACCCTTATATCACAGAGCTATCAGCTTCTCTCATCTATCATGTAATACCCTATATATCACAGAGCTCAGCTTTCACTCCACAAATCAATAAACCCTATAAACACAGAGTGCATCTTCTCTCCCGCTATCATAAAAACCCTATAAATCACAGAGCTAAGCTCCTCTTCCTCTATCATATAACCCTAAATATCACATAGCTTTCGCTTCCTCTCCTTAACATACAACAATTTGATCACAGAGCTCAACTTCTCTCCTCTGACATATAACCCCTAAAAAATCACATATCTCAGAATTTACTTTTCCTCCCACTATCATATAACCCATAAATCACAGAGCTTAGCATCTCTCCTCAATCATATAACCCTATAATAACAGAGCTCAGCTTCTCCTCCTCTATCAAATAACTCTATATATACACAGCTCAGCCTTCTCTCCTCTATCAGTAATCCTGTATATCACAGAGCACAGATTCTCCCCCCTCATCAGAATAACCCTACATAACACAGAGCTCAGCTTCTCTCCTGTATCATGTAACCCTATATATCACAGATCTCAGCTCACTCTCCCTCTATCATATAACCTTATATATCACTGACCTCCAGCTTCTCTCCTCCATCATATAACCCTAACATATCACAGAGCTCAGCTCCTCATACTCTATCAATAAAACCCTATATATTCACAGAGCACAGCCTTCTCTCACCATCAAAAACTCAATATATCACAGAGCTCAGCTTCTGCTCCACTATCATATTAACCCTATATATCACAGAGCTCACCTTCTCTCCTCTATCAAAATACACCCTATATATCACAGAGCTCAGCTTCTCCCTCTATCATATAACCCTCATTATATCACCGAGGCTCACCTTCTCCTCCTCTATCATATAACCTAATATATCACAGAGCTCCGCTTCTCTCTCTAACAAATAACCCTATATATCACAGAGCTCAGCTCCTCTCCTCATCATATAACCCTATATATCACAGAGCTCACTACTCTCTTCCTCTACATATAACCCTATATAATACAGATCCAGCTTCTCTCTCTAATCATAAAACCCTAAATATCACAGCACAGATCACATCATCTCTCCCTCTATCATATAACTCAATATAATCACAGAGCTCAGCTTCTCCTCTCATCATAAAACCCCTATATAAAAAAAGATGTATAGCAGTTCACAGAGCTCAGCTTCTTTCCCTCCCATCATATAACACTTATATATACACAGAGCTCAGCTTCTCTCCCTCTAATCCAAATAACTCTATATATCACAGTGCCCATCTAACTCACCTCTATCATACAACCCATATATCACAGAGCTCAGCTCCTCTCTGCCCTCTAACATAAAACCCTATATATTACAGAGCTCAGCTTCTCTCCTCTATCATTATAATCCCAATATATATCACATGAGCACAGCTTTCCCTCCTCCATCATATAAACATTAAATATCAACAAGCTCAGCATTTCTCCTCTATCAAAAAACACTATATATCCACAGGCTCCACCAGCATTCCTCCTCTAACTAAAACCCTTAAATATCACAGAGCTCAGCTTCTTACTCCTCAATCATCTAACCCAAATATCACAGATCTCAGCCTCTCTCCTCAATCATAAAACCCTATTTATCACCGAGCACACACCTCCCTCTATCATATAACCCTATAATCACAGAGCTCAGCCCGCTCCTTCTATCATTATAGACCCTATATATCGACAGAGCGCAGCTCCTCTCCTCATAAATATAACCCTAAATATCACCAGAGCACAGCTCCTCCTCAATCAAATTAAACCCTATAAATACACAGAGCTCAGCAATCTCCCTCTAACATATAACCCTCATCTATCACAGATCTCAGCTTCTCTCCCCTCTAACCCACTATATCTATCAGAGCTCAGCTTCTCTCCCTCTATCATATAACACTATATATCACAGAGCTCAGCTTCACCTCCTCTAACATATATCCCTATATAAACACAGAGCACAGCTCCTCCCTCTATCATATAACCCTATATACCACAAAGATTGCAGCCCTCTCATCTATCATATAACCCTATATTAACACAGATGCTCAGCTTCTCTCCTCTAGCATAAAACCCAATAAATCACAGAGCTCAGCTTTCCCCTCATCATATAACCCTATATAACACAGAGGCGATAGCTTCTCTCCTCTATCATAAACTTAAATATCACTAGATCTCAGCTTCTCTCCTCTATCATAAAACCCAATATATCACAGAGCTCAGCTTCTGTCCTCAACATATAACTCTATTATATCACACAGTGCTTCAGCTCTCCTCCTCTATCATAATCCCTTTATATCACAGAGTCCTCAGTTTCACTCTCTATCATATAACCCCTATATATCCCAGAGCTCATCTTCCTCTCCTCGTGATATAACACCATATAACACAGAGCTCATCATCCTCTCCCTCTATCAATAACCCTATATAAACAGATCTCAGCTTCTCTCCTCTCTCCATATAACCCTAAAAATGACATAGCTCAGCTTCACTCCCTCTATCATATAGTCCCTATATATCACCAGAGCTCAGTTGCTCTCCCTCTATTCATATGCCCTATATATACCAGAGCTCAGCTCCTCTCCTCTGTGATATAACCCCAAAAAACACAGAGCTCAGCTCCTCTCCCTCTATCATATATCCCTATATATCACAGAGCACAGCTTCTCTCCTCTATCATATAACATTATATATCACATAGCTCAGCTTTTCTCCCCTATCAATATAAACACTATATATCCAGAGCTCAGCTTCTCCCCTTCTATCATAAAACCCTATAAAATCACAGAGCTCATTTTCCCCCTCCCTGTCATATAACCCTAATTCACAGAGCTAAAAGCTTCTCCCCCTCTATAAAATAAACCCTAAATATACGAGCTCAGTTTCCCCCTCCTCTACCAATAACCCTTAAAAACACAGAGCCATCTTCCCCCCCTCTATCAATAACCCAATATATAAAAAGAGCTCGCTTCCTCCTCTACCATTTAACCCAATATATCACAGAGCGAGTTTCACCCCTATCATATAACCCTAAAATCAAAACCAGCTTTTTCCCCTCATAAATATAACCCTATATATCACAGAGCTCAGCTGCTCTCCTCTACCAAATAACCCTATATATCACAGAGCCACCTCCTCCCCCCTCTATCTTTAAAAAAAACCCCCATATACCCAACAGAGCTCAGCTCCTTTTCCCTCAACATATAACCTATAAAATCACAAGCTCAGCTTCTCTCCCAACTTAATAGTTACATATTTTAGTGGGTTTTAAAAGAAGAAACTTTCCCAAAGGAGTTAAACCCCAAGGGGGGGGAAATGGGGGTGAGGGGGGGAAAACAAGGACTTAAAGCCCAGGCTCCCCCATTTGGTTAAACCCCCCGAAACCCCCAAAAGGGCAAAAACCCAAACCTGTTTCCAGTATAGACCCTAAATCGCCCCCAGACCTCCACCACCCGGGTTTCCAAAATTTTTTACATAGCAAACTTACCCCCCAATTCATTTCTTTAGTTTCCAGGTAGGTATTTTAAGCCTTCTTGAAACTCCCCTACATTTTCCTCCTGTGCCCCGCTCCTCAGGCGGCTTTTTCCCCAGATTTACAGTTTCTTACAGTTTAAAACCTCCCTTTTCCTCTGGAGATTGAATCCCTTTTTTTTCTATTTGAAGGGGAAATTTTCCCCTTGTCTTTTGAGGGGCAAAACCTGAAATAATTTTTCCCCCAACTTTTTTGTAGGGACCTATTTATATATTTATAAAAATTAATCAATGCCCCCCCGAAGCCGTCTTTTTCTCAGACTAAATAAAACCCTATATATCACTAGGAGCTCAGCTCCTCTCCTCTATCAGATAACCCTATATCAGCACAGAGCTCAGCTCTCTCCTCTATCTATAACCCATATATCACAGTGTGCTCACTCTCTCCCCTCTATCATATAGCCCTCTATACACAGAGCTCACTCCCTCTCCTCTATCATATAATCACTATATATCCCAGAGCTCAGCTCCTCTCCTCTACATATAACCCTATATATAATCACAAGCTTAGCTTCTCTCCTATACTCATTATAACCCTATTTATCACAGAGCTCAGCTTCTCTCTTAATTCATTAAAAAATAAAAAACCCCTCTATTAGAAAAAAATAAAAAAAAAAGTCACAGAGCGCTCAGCTCCTCTCCTCTACCATATAACCCTATAAATCACACGCACAGCTCCTCTCCTCTACCCATATAACCCTATATATCACAAGAGCTCAGCTTCCTCCCTCTATCATTATAACACTATATAATCACAGAGCTCAGCTTCTCTCCTCTATCATATAACCCTATATATTACAGAGCTCAGCTTCTCTCCCTGGGTTGTTCAATCAATTAGTTATGGACGACCTAAGGAAGATAAAAAGTAGAATCCCACAGAGGAGCAATTTAACTCCTGCTCAACAGAAAGCTTTAAGAACCCTAAAAGAGAATGAGAACCATAATCATACGTAACGCTGACAAAGGTGGAGCTATAGTGATACAGGACATAGAGGTATATAAAGACTGAAGCCCATAGGATAATTGGATGAACTAAATATTATTGTAAGGTGATTGACAGCTGTGTAATCTCCAATTACAAGAAACCTTTTGTGCTAATCTAAAAAAGGCCCTTGGATGGTACAATAAATCAAAAAGAAATTTGATAGCCTGATAATTATAAAAACCAAAAAGGCCCTCTTTATCACGGCTCCCCAAGGTGCATAAGAGTATTATAAACCCTCCAGGGCGACCAATTGTCGCAGGGATCGATTCTACACTCTCCAACTTATCCAAATTTTTGGATATATATTTACAACCTTACGTAATTTCTTTGCAGAGCCATCTAAAGGACTCGGACCATATCATCAAGGATATGGCGGGGATGGAATGGAAGGAGTCCTACCATTTTTTGACTCTAGATGTGGTTGGGTTTATACCGAACATCCAGCACACGCTAGAGGATACAGGCAGTCAGGTTTTATTTGGAAGAGGATGCCAATATGCCAGAAAATAAAAAATCCTTTCTATTGGAGGGTTTAAGTCTTATCCTCAAAAATAATTATTTCGAGTATGATGGTTATCAATACCATCAGCAGGTTGGCACGGCGATGGGGACCAGAGTAGCCCCATCACTGGCCAACCTGTTCATGGGGTGCTTTGAGGATTTGTATATACTGTCAGACTATAACAAATTTAGAACAAATATTGTCTATTTTAAAAACGTTCATAAGACGATATTGTTCTTTATCTGGAGAGGAACAATCAGAGAAGCAGAGGATTTCCTCAAAGATCTTAATACTAACTCTGCAGGGATCACATTTACATTGAGTATTAGCAATAAAGAGATCCAATATTTGGATTTGAATCTATACCATGAGAAAGGCAGAATCTGCACAAAGACACACTTTAAGGAAGTAGATTCTAATAAATATTTATCAACGTGTTTGACAGTATTCATTACAAAAAGTGAAAAGAAATGTCCCTATGGTCAATTTCGACGCATTCGGAAAAAATTGTAAACCTCTACGAGAGTGTACTATGAACAAGCTAAAATTCTCACTGATAGGTTTAAAGACAAAGGATACCCTGATTCTCTGGTAGAGGAGGCTAACGCCAGAGCTCTGGAGAAAACACAAAAAGAATATGTTTTCTCTAAAAAAATAGAGAGTGATGGAGAGACTTTTAAGAGTAATTTTGTAACAGCTTATTCCTCCCAGCATGCAGAAGTCCACTCTATTTTAGATAAACATTGGGGAATTTTGGCTCCTAGAACCCATTTTAAAAACTCAGATATCTGTGAACCAGAATTACAATATAGAAGGAGCTACATGCACACTGACACCCCAAAAAGAATATAGTAGCCGCCGTCAAAACAGCGCAATAGTAGTAAAAAACCAGGTGAGAACAAAGACGTGTTAGAGGGTGTTAAAAGCTGCAGGTTTCCCATATGCAAATGTTGCAGGATGTTACAGGAGGGCATAGATTTCTCCTCTACATCGCACAATAGAAAAATTTAAAATTAGATTAATCCTATGATTTCAGATCAACTTTTATAAGTTTTTATTTTGGTACTCTGTAGTTGTCAGAAACAATATGTTGGGAGAACTCCGACAAAACTCTCCCCGACGAATGAACAACCACCGTTCATATAAAAAGAAAAATAAACTGTATAGCTACCGCAGGCATATTCTAGACTGAGCACCCCAATGGAGATTATGATTTAAAAGTCAGCCATAGATTTTATACCTGAAGAATGCACGATAGACTTCAAACCCTAACCCATAAGGAAATGTATTGATTTTTAAATTAAAACACTTTTGAACCCGCGTCTTTAATGAAGCGCAGGAAGTGCATCCATTAAAAAAGTTAAATATAAAGTGTTTTATCAAATGTTTTTAGTAAAGGAGATTAATAAGAATCATTTAAGGATAGGGAAATTTTAGAATTTAGTTAATAGTATTTTAAATAGAAAGCCCCAGGTATTTTATATAAATCAGGAGTTCATTGGAGTTATTAGTGTAATATAACCTGTTTCTTTTTCATTACGGATGGAAGACTGGCATAGAGCATCGCGCAGTTGGCACTGAGTACTGACGTGACCTTGCGGACACCCGGTTTTATTTACGACGGACTTCCGCTTCCGGCGGAGTCGGACTGTCCAGCGTAAAACCATAAGGGCGAAAAGGATAACAACGGGGAACAGCTGACCACTTGAAATATTGAAGTATAAAGAAACAGATGAATTTTAATATGTATTTATAAGTGTTTTTAGGAGTTATAGTAAATGTATTTTGAAGGGATATGGGGATGTAAATAGGCATGTATCCGTCCATGTGGGAGTTTTATAACTGATAGGGGATTGGTCAATCAATGAAAGGGTTGGCCCTGTTAAGACTATTTGAGTACTGTAGAATTGTGAGTGTGGAAGCTGAGGAAGCTGAGGAAGCTCGCGATGATGCGAGTGAAACGCGAGAGCTTTATTTTAATTGTATCGTGTTGTTTAAGTTTGTTTGTTTTAAATAAATTCTCATATCTTTAATGAGATTTTTGTGTCCCTCCCTGAACCAATCCTATGGAAAGGACTCCTTTTAAATTTGAAGAGCGTCAGTAAACCTCCTATCCAGTTTGTAAACTGAAATCATTTGCAGAAACACATTTATATAACCCTATATATCACAGACTCAGCACCTCTCCTCTACCAAATAACCCTATATATCACAGAGCTCACTTCCTTCTCCTCTATCATAAAACCCTATATATCAACAAGAGCTCAGCTCCTCTCCTCTATCATATAACCCTATATATCCCAGAGCTCACGCCTGCTTCCTCTCCCTCTATCATATAAACCCTATATAGCACAGAGCTCACTTCTCTCCCTCTATCATATAACCCAAATATACACAGATCTCACTCCACTCACCACTATCATATAACCCTATAACACAGAGCTTCAGCTTCCTCTCCCTCTATCATATAACCCTATATATCACAGAGCTCAGCTTCTCTCCCTCTATCACATCCTGCTCTTAGGGCACCATAAGCCACCTGACAGGTTCCCTTTAAACCTGCAGTGATCAGTGCTTAGATATATGGTCAGCTTTAGCTTCTAGCCAATGCTTACTGGTTCTGGTCTAGCACATTAATTCAACCACCTTAGCACTTTGGAGATTTTGGAATATTTTCATGGTGCAGAAGGCAACAATTTCCTTTTTTTTAACCACTGTATCAAAGTTTTACAGAATTATAAACTCCCATTGTCCTGCAAATCCTGCTCCGCGAGCCTCGGACATTCTCTAGTCCTTTATCTAAACTGTTTTCATTTTTCTGCACATCCTCTATATATAGAATGATTTCAGCAGCCTTGAAATTAATGAGTAACCATAACTACTTTCTGATTTAGTTTTTTTTTTCCGGCAGTGGGGGCTGAGACATCAGGGTTGGGAGCCCTGCCAAATGTGGGGAGGCATACAAGGTTGGCATTTACGTAGGGTGCTGGCTTTGCTCAGGAACTGTAGAAAGTGTAGAAGGTCACATGGACTGAACTTTTCCTTGAATAATTAACTCACGTAGGAATTTCTAGTTAGAATCATTATGGGCAGATTTGCTTCTAGATAAAATCTGTTCAGATTCTGTTAAGGCAACTTTGAAACATAGGATCCATTGTTAAGTCATTTGTGTGGTCTTGTTGGATGATCTTTATCCTTAGATGTTTTATTCCGGCTAAAGCCCCTGCACATCTTTCCAAGCGCTCGTAAATTTTACCACTAAGGGTTAGTTTTCACAATGGATTTTAACTGAGAATTTAGACACAGATTCTGCATTAGATTCCAGGTTAAAATCCCTGTGTAATCCAACCCCATTTACAGTATTTGAATGGGGAGTCCATGCTGCAGTGCAGGTCTGAGCTACAGGGAAAGATTTTCCACCTTACGGATTTCAAATCTTGTGGTGGGGAAAAAAAAGATTTTCTTTAAATGGACCCAGCTCAGATTTGCTTCAACAGGAGTCACGTGGGTTAAAGGTTTTTTGCACGAAGAAAATTGACCGTGGGAAGTTTGTAAATTAAATAATAAACATTTTTCACCATTCATATTATTAAAAATTCGGCAACCTTTTTTTGTTTTAGAAGCTGCTCCTTTAAGTTGATCCCTATTTACAGCTCTCCCCAGGGGATACGACCATGGCTGAAGAGCTCCTCACTCCTGGTCGCACATGCTCAGGACATCACCTCTCCTCTCAGCAGCTACTGAGTGTCAAACCCCATGGTGCTGTCATCTACTCCCGTCCTCTGGCACTCCTTATTAATTAGTCAAACAGAGCAAATACATTAAAAAAGAAACCTCAATGAGGTCTGTGCATTGATAAAGATAAATAAAAATCCACAGTTTGGTTCCATGCAGGGATTTGAACCGAGACCCTTGTCCTGGAGGCAAAAACATTACCTCGAGCTTACATTGTAACTACTCATCAGCTCTATCTAGTACAACTACCTTTCTCTGACTAGAGAGAGAAAGGTCTTGGTGAAGTTCATACTCTGCTGGGTCACATGATAATTCAATTCCAACAAATCACACAAGGAAGCTATCACGTACTCACGAGCGCCCCCTTTTGAGCAGACACAGAGCTGAAGAGCTGGATGCAGGAGGTATGAAATGAGATTGTGGCAAAACCCCTTTAACTCCATTAAAGTAGTGTTTACAGAAAAAATGGGACATTAATTTCTCAAGAAAAAAACTGAAACACGGCCATACTTTCAGCTCAAAAGGCTGGAATGAGACTGAACACAGCAGAGAGGCAACACCTAGCCCCCATGCTACTTAGGATAAATATGCTGTCAGCCAATTGCTGATCATAGCCCACAACACCTCACCACTAGGTGAGCAAGCCAGACTGCCAACATTAAATTGACACCTATACACAACAGCAGGCCAAAAAATGCAAAGTACAATACATAAGGAGAATGCATAAATACCCGAAAGACAACCGCTCACAACACGCCTTTCAATGTATGAGGAGGCCGGTTGCTGGTATTCTAATTGCTTAAAGATAAAACTATAAAGCAGTTCCATATTGAAAAAACGTGTGGTACACCATACTGGCTCACAGCCTGTTACATGAAATGGATATATACAGACACGTGTTTAAGCAAAACTCTAGAAAATTTTTAGCACCATAACAAGTTTAAAAACGTCAATTGGACAAACTAAGGTTATTAACTATTTAGGAGTGTAGAGAAACCGTAAAATTTAACTAGAATAGGAAACTTCCTTTTATACTAACCCATTGGAACGTAACAACGTACTACAATAGACAAAGTCATGCATTCCCCAAAACCTTAAAGGGATTCCAAAAGGCCAACTGGTTAGACAAAAACGTATTTGCTCAGTTCAGAATCTTACATAACCCATATGAATAAAATCCGCACAAAAATTAGAAGAAAGAGGTATTATTAAATTAGAAATCGAAAAAACATGATTTGAGATAGCACGTATCGATAGGAGCCAACTGCTTCATGCCTAAACAATTGAAAAATCAGAAAAAATAATGTTTATCAGTAAATCCGGTAAGGCAAAGCAAATTTATGAACGTACTATTAGAAAACACTGGCCTGTTCTGGCTAGTGATGAAAAGTAAGGCATCTATTTAAAGAACCTACCTAGATTTTAATCTACATGAAAGGTAGAAACTTTTAGGTAACTCGGCTAACCCGTTCGGATATAAGCAACAAAAAGAAAAACAATCAAAAAATGTTGGCTACTCAAAACCTGGTACTCACGCCCTGTCTAACAGCCAGAACTGTCATTCCATAATGAAAGAAACATATTTAACACATACACAAAAGGTTACAAAATAAATATAAAAGTTACCACACAAGCACAGCAAAAATGATAAATATTTATTAAATATGTCCTTGTCTGTATTGGCTATTATGACAAACCAGCCGTTCCTAAATAAAATTAGAATCAATGAAACATCGTTCAGCAATCAGAACCTATATGAAGTAAACTATAAAAGGAAAATCATGCTAAGTCTGATAAAAAAGAAGAAATTTGGAGAAATTCCCAGTAGCTAGCATTTTATTAAGAAAAACGCCATGCGGTTTTCTGAACTTCTGTGGTGTGTATTTGAACAGATACAACCACTTGAAGTACTTCAAATGATAAAATCCCTATTACGCATAGAAGCTACTATAGATTCATAGCTTGATACCCTCAATCCCTCAGAGGAAATGAATGTATCCACATAATCTTAATGTGTTCCTGTGGGAATTTGTTTTTAATTACATTAGGTTTTATTTATCTGTTGGCTTACTTGCATCAGTTTGTAACAGAAGGGTTAACAATATAATCAGTCCAAACTATGTCCGCGTATGCTTGAGAAGAGAGCCCCGCCTCACGAAACGACGAACCATAAATGTCGCGAGACGCCCGATCTGTCTGAACCGCTTTTCGCGTCCTCAGCACAACACTCCTCAGCGTGCATACTATATTGGAATCAAGGCTAATATGCCCACCACTATGAAATCTGTGGCTTTCTGGACTATACCTGCAAATGCAATATGTCAATTGACGTTTTTAACTTGCTATGGTCGCTTAATAAATTATTCTAGATTTTTGCTAAAAACACGTGTCTGCTATATATCATCTATCAGAATTGATTCCGGCTGTGGAGAGACCGGCTCACAAGCAGACGACTCCAGTATAGCACCGTATACAGTTTCATTGTGAAGCCTAACCCCTATATATTTACAGTCACAGCCTGTTACACCACTATTATTAGATTGGTCGGGCTGCCCACCACTTTCTGGTTGTCCAACACAAAATACAGACTCCCCAGTACTATTGGGCAAAAAAATTCACATACTGGAAGAATATCAAATATGAGGTATTAGCCTCTCTGCTGGGTTCAGTCTCATTCCAGCCTTTTTTTTGAGCTGTGAGTATGGCCGTGTATTCAGTTTGTAACCGTAATAGTCTAGCCAGAGAGAGAGCGTAATCCATAGTTTCTCTATGAGAACTTGTGGATTACCGTAATGACCTGGGATGTATCCTGCCCCTGTATTTAGCACAGTACATCGCAAATATACGGGGCAAGATACGTCCACATTTTTAAGCCCGTGTGAACAGTAGCCTAGATTATGTCAACATGGCGTAATTGCTGGTGCATTTTAATTAACCCGCCGTAATTTGCACTTCAATACGCCCAAAATGCACCCACAATTACGGTAATTCATATAGAGCTATGAATTACATCCGTCTCCACTGGCGTACAGTGCACTCATATTGTACGCAGGGAGAGAGAAGTGACATGTCACTTTTCCCCGGCCGCTAATAAACAGCAAACCGTGGATAAATGATGTGAATGGCTGGGTCCTCCCCCCTCACATTAGAAGTAAGCGCTGGCCAGTGCACATTTCTAAAACACCAGGCGTATTATGGCACGTACAGTATGGGCCGCAAGACGCCGCATGAACATGCTCTTAGGGTGCTGTAACACAGAGCGTTTTTTTTATATATTTTTGGATGCGTTTTTTGTGCAGAAATGTACAGTATTAATTACCGTGCCTTTCTGCACAAAAAAACACATCCAAAAATGCACCAAAAACACAGCTGTGTTTTTGATGCATTTTTTTATTGCTGCCATGGTGAAAAACACCCCAACAAAGATAAACAAGCTCACGTGCTGCTAATAAGACACAGCAGGAAGTGACATAACCATCCAGGCCACTGCTGGTAGAGTAAAGAGAGGTGGTCATTAACTTATTGCAGCTTGTGTAAAAAAGCAGGAGATGAACAGCTCTAACTCTGAAATCAGAATAATCAGAGCAACAAAGTATTTGGGAAAGTCGTTATTCACCTTTGCCTACATGTTTAAAAGGGTTTTACCATGATGTAAAATCCCCAGTGCTGGTTGGTCTCAGCGAGCCGGCCAAGCATGTGAATGAGGGGAGGGCAGCGTCTGCTTCTCCCAAAGAAGTGAGTGAGAAGGACAGCTTCAAGTGCGTCCTCCTCATTCACATGCATGGCCGGCTTGCTGGAGATTTTACATTATGGTAAGACCCCTTTAAAGGGGTTGTCTCACTACATTGATTCATCTTACTCAGTTCTGTTTTCTTGGTTTCATTTTGAATTCAGGGCGTGTTTACTGGCTTCTACTAGGCTGCAGTAGAAGCCAGGTCTGTAACTATAGCAGCCAGCATTGGCAGCCTATCATGAGAGGTCTGTAGCTATAGCGACCTAAGGAGCTGATGCAGCCCATACAAGAGGGGATATATAGGAATACGTAAGACAATGTTAATGGACCTACAGTGCCTTGCGAAAGTATTCGGCCCCCTTGAACTTTTCAACCTTTTGCCACATTTCATATATATATCTTTGTTTGAAAAGATATAAAATTTACATTTTTTTGTGAAGAATCAACAACAAGTGGGACACAATTGTGAAGTGGAACGAAAAATTTTTTGAATTATTTTAACTTTTGTAAAAAAATTTAAAAAAACTGAAAAGTGGGACATGCAATATTATTCAGCCCCTTTACTTTCAGTGCAGCAAACTCACTCCAGAAGTTCAGTGAGGATCTCTGAATGATCCAATGTTGTCCTAAATGACTGATAATGATAAATGTAATCCACCTGTGTGTATCAAGTCTCCGTATAAATGCACCTGCTTTGTGATAGTCTCAGGGTTTTGTTTAAAGCACAGAGAGCATCATGAAGACCAAGGAAACACCCAGGCAGGTCCGTGATACTGTTGTGGAGAAGTTTAAAGTGGATTTTGAATACAAAAAGATTCCCAAACTTTAAACATCCCAAGGAGCATTTGTGAAAGCGATTCATATTGAAAGGGATGGAGTATCAGACCACTGTTAATTTCGTAGCCCCGGCCGTGCTTCTAAACTTTCATCTCAAACAAGAAGACTGATCAGAGATGAGCCAAGAGGCCCAGGGATCACTTGGATGAACTGCAGAGATCTTACAGCTGAGGTGGGAGAGTCTGTCCATTAGGACAACAATCAGTCGTACACTGCAAAAATCTGGCCTTTATGGAAAGAGTGGCAAGAAGAAGCCATTTCTCAAAGATATCCATAAAAAGTCTCGGTTTAAAGTTTGCCACAAGCCGTCCCAAAATGGGAGGGGGGACACCAAACATGTGGAAGAAGGGCTCTGCTCAGAGGAAACAAAAATCCAATTTTTTGGGCCCACATGCAAACCATATGTTTGGCGTAAAAGCAAAAACAGCTCATCCCCCTGAACACCCCATCCCCACTGTCAACATGGTGGGGCAGCATCATGGTTTGGGCTTTTCTTCAGCAGGGAAGGGAAGATGATTTAAAATTGTGGGAAGATGGATGGAGCCAATACCGGACCATTCTGGAAGAAAACCTGTTGGAGTCTGCAAAAGCCCTGAGGCTGGGACGGAGTTTTTATTTTTCCCCAACAAGAAAATGATCCCAAATATAAACCCAAAACTACAATGGAAGGTTTACAAATAACCATCTCCAGGTGTTAGAATGGCCAAGTCACAGTCCAGACCTGAATCCAATCGAGAATCTGTGGAAAGAGCTGAAAACTGCTGAATTTATTGATTTAGACATACTGTATATGTTAGGTGGTTCTTGTAGGTTTTTTATGGGACCTTATTAGGTTTTCCATTTTTTAACTATTTTAACCCCTTAAGGACCCAGCCTGTTTTGACCTTCCTGACACAGCCCTATTTTTGAAATCTGACATGTGTCATTTATGTGAGAATAAATTTTTGACACTTTTACCTTTTCATTGATTCAGAGTGTTTTCTCGTGACACATTGTGCTTTAAGTTAGTAAGAAATTTTTATCCATAAAATCCTTGTTTGTTTGTGAAAAATATAAAATTTCATGAAAATTTGGAAAAATTAGCGATTTTGAAAGTTGCAAATTTTCTGCGTGAAAGACTGTTAATTATTCCCCACAAAATAGTTTATAACTAGCATCTACCATATGTCCACTATAGGTTTTGGCATCATTTTTTTAAATGTCTTTTTTTTTTTTTTACGCATTAGAGGGACTTAGAAATTTAGTAGTAATTTCCCCACAATTTCAGAAAATTTGCAATATAATTTTTTTAGGGCCCATTTCCAGTTCTGATGTGGCTTTGAGGGGCCTGCATGTTAGATACCCCCATAAATAATGCCATCAAAGAAAAAACTATGACCCCTTTAACCGTATTTAAAACAAATTTCACTTTTTTTGGGGAAATTTTAATTTTTCCCTTTAGATATTTCACGGGAAATTAAATAAAAGGGTGGAGGTTCCCATAGGGGCAGTATTTGGCTCAACCATAAGCCTCAGAATAGAAGGAGCACCTTCCGGACTTTGGGGTCTCATTTTCAATACGATTTTATTTAGGCGCCTTTTCAGGTTTGGGGACACCCTAAGGTGCTAAAAACTTAATAAACACCCCTAAATAGACCAAAATTTGGGAAAAACTACACCCCTTAAGGAAATATATCCAGGGGTGCATTGAGTATATATAGACCCACAGGTGATTCCAAATTTTTTTTTAGCATAAGGCTGTGAAAAGTAAAAAAAAATTTTTTTCCAATAATCTGCAATTTTAGTTTTAAAATGTTTCACATATACAAGGAATCCTGGAAAAAAGAACCCAAAACTTTGTTAAGCAATTTCTTCCAAGTTGGCAATACCCTACATGTGGGTGTAAACTGCTGTGTGGGCGCATGGCAGGGCGTTATAGGGAGGGAGAGCTATTTGGCTTTTGGAACGCAGATTTTGGGGGGGCCCATGTCGCATTTGCAAAGCCCCCAAAGTGCAGAACAGGCAAAAACATTCCCGAAGTCGCCCATTTTGGATTCACACCCTCAGGGATCTCATCTAGGGGTGTATTCTGCATTTTAGGACACAGGTTTTTCCATAGTTTTTTTTTAGCATTGGGCAATCAAAATGGGGGGAAAAACGCAGTGCGGACATTGTTTTTTGAGTTTCACTTTTACAGCAGTCGCCGTGCGTAAATGATGTGATAACTTTACTATGGGGGTCGGTACAATTACAATGATATAGATTTTATATAGTTTTTTCTGTTTTATTACTTTTACACAGTAGAAATACGTCTATAAAAAATTGTGTTTTTATGTTGTCCTATTCTGACAGCCATAACTTTTTTATTTTGCTGTGAGCAGAGCGTGTAGGGGCTTGTTTTTTGCGGGATGAGTTGAAGTTTTTATTGGTAACATTATGTGGTGCATATGATGCTATGTTCACTTTTTATTAAGGTTTTTGTGAGATGTTTTGAACAAATACAGCAATCTTGGTAGTGTTTTTTTTTTTTATTTTTTATAGCGGTCACTGTACGGTATATATGACATGGTGGCTTTACTCAGCCGGTCAATACGATTACACGATACCCAATTTGTATATTTTTTTGTTTTATGCTTTTATACAATAAAACACTTTTATTCAAACAGGAAAATACGTTTTTGCTCACCATAGTTTGAGAGCCATAACTTTTAAATTTTTCTGTGCTTGGGCTGTTTTAGGGACTTGTTTTTTTGGAGGAGTTGACGTTTTTATTGACATCATGTTTGGGGGGCAAGGCTTTTTGATTGTTTTTAAATCCATTTTTTGGAAGCCAGGGTGAAGAAAATACTGCAATCCTAATAGTGTTTTTAATTTTATTTTTAACAGGGCTCACCTTTGCAGTATTCCGTGATAAGTTAGCTTTACTCTTTGGGTCGCTACGATTATGGCGATACCCTATTTTTATAGTTTTTTTTATGTTGAAGCACTTTAAAAAAAAAGAAAAGTGTTTTTAGTGTTTAAAACAATATTTATGCATCGCTATCTTCTGAGAGCTATACATTTTTTATTTTTCCGTATACCGAACTGTATAAGGACTTTTTTTGCGGGATGAAACTGACATTTTAATTGGTACAACTTTGGAGTTTATAGGAGTTTTTTATCGCTTTTTATTCCATTTTATGTGCTGCGGGATGAACAATAATCTTAATTCTGTGATTTTTTTTTTGTTTTTTTTTTTACGGCGTTCCCGTACGGGTTAATTTAAAATGACAGATTTTTTAGGGCAGGTCGTTACGCACGCGGCGATAAACCCAAAAATGGGTACTTTATTTATTTTTGATCTTTTTTGGGCCCATTGGCGTTTGTAAGGGGGGAAAAGGGCGGTGTACGTATTTTTATTTTATTTTTCGTGTTTGTATTTTACTTGTTTTTCACTTTTTTTTACTTTTTTTTTTCACTTTTTCACATTTTTATTTTACTTTTCCCCCTGGGGATTTGAATGAGAGATCTTTAGATCTCTCATTTTAATAGGAATTCAGTGCATAGCTTGTTGCTATGATGGTTCCTATGACAATGTCAGTTCACGATGCCGGGCCTGCCCACAGGGCACGGCCGGGCATCGTGACGTCCAGACAACCCGGAAGGCATTCTCTTCCTCCGTGGTGTCTTAAAAAGGCAGGAGCTGTACGGATCGCCCGATTCCCCTCCCCTGCCGGGGCGTTTCCTCTTCCTTAATTATTGCGACCCCGATCGTCGCGATAATTACGGGGTTATCCGGGGCCCCCCCCCCCCCCCGGGCATCCGGGGTCGGGGCCGACGCTGGGGATGTCAGCTGATAATATACAGCTGCACCCCCCGCCGACGCGCGAACTCTGCTTTAGAGTTCGCGTGATCCTCAGGACGTATCCATACGTCCAGGGGCGTTACCCCCAAACGACCTGGACGTATGGATACGCCCAAGGTCGTTAAGGGGTTAATAAAAGTTAATTTTTATCATTGTACCTGCACCCACAGGCACCAGTATAGTTTCTAGTTGTTTTTTGTGAAAAGTTTAAAATATCCAATAAATTTGGTTCCACTTCACAATTGTGTCCCACTTGTTGTTGATTCTGCACAAAAAAATAAAAATTTTATATCTTTATGCTTGAAGCCTGAAATGTGGCAAAAGGTTGAAAAGTTCAAGGGGGCTGAATACTTTCACAAGGCACTGTATGTTGCAAAGTGACTGGTTTTCTTCAACATAAAAAGCAGTCCTTGTAGTGAGACAACCCCTTTAAGGCTAATCGATGTGGTGAAAATACCTCTTTAAGGAAGAGCAATAAGGATTCCATTTGGTGAGTAGTTTAGTTATTTCCAGGATGTTTATATTTTTTTTGACTCTTTAGATTTAAGTTTGCTGCAATTATGCAATTTAGATTATTTTAAGCTACAAGTTGCTTGTTACAAGTTGCTCGTTTCCTATATGCATTAGTTGGGATCTATGCCGCCAGTGTACTGTATATGGTAGCTCAATGCATTATGTCTTCTTGTTACAGACTTCCCAAGAAGTGAATCGGCAATACAAATTCTAATAAACAAATTCTAAATCTGGATTAAGGGAAATTTCTCTTCACCATCCCTCCAAAAACACAGCCCTAGAATGGCATTCTGTTTTCCTTTTAGGAATCCCACAAGCCCTGACAAGAAATCCCACTGCAATTGTAAGTGATTCTAAGAATAAGGGCAGAGTGACATTGTAAATTAAGCGCGTCGTGTTTCCTGTTTTCTGAAGATACGCTTAATTAAACAAAACCATATTTGCAGGGTCTTGAAAGACACGTAAAATACACCTACACAGCATGCATACACCTCATACACCAATTTTATCAGTGCTCTAAAATATTGCCCAATTTATTTAGCATCTTTTTAGCTTTGGTTTTGTTGGGATCACTAAATAAAGATGTTTTCCAAATATATTGCGTTGTTCACTTTTTTTCATTAAGGAGCTATAAGTGATTTTATCACCTTCTGAGCTCTTTCTGGTTCCCCAAGTGACCGACCTGTGTACTTCTCCCCCCTCTGCTGTTTGTTCTATCTGATAGCAGGGAGTGATGTCATCACACAAGTCGCGCAGCACAGAACTCTGGACAGTGAGAAGCTTCCCTGGTCCTGGCAGCATGAGATTTATCTAATTAGCAGAAGTCTGAATACATGGAGCTCATATGCTTTAAATTACAGACAGCTTGACCAGGAAGTGACAGAGCAAAGGAGCATTATTTCATACATGCATCTAAGGGGTTGTATCATTACATTAAATGGTCTTCAGAATAAGGAGACAGTGAAAACAAACAACTTTGCAATTGGATGTCATTAGCAAAGTTTCTTGTTTTCAAAGTTCCCTTATCTTTGTTTCTGTAAAACAGTCCCCCGTGCGGTCGGATTCCCTCCTCCTGTCCTGTCATTGGTATGGCTTACTAATTCACATTCTGTCTGGCCGGGAGTCGGAAATTTACGGGAGCGTGCATTCTTTCCTCTCTCACTCAGAGTAAGGGACCGCAGTAAATTTCCCCTCTTTCACAGCCAGAAGAAAACACAATAATACTGCAGGGCTTCTACAATCAGAAAACAGCAGAAATGTTTCCCCGATCCCTGCTTCTCTCACTCAGATTAAGGGGCCCTAGCAATTTCAAATCTGCACACCCAGATAAACACACTGGCAGCTGATTCTACAATCAGAAAACAGTTAAAATTGTGCCATGGTGCCTAACTTCCTGCATAGAAGGGGATCTGTGCTGTTCATAGAAGAACTTGGGTTCAACTGTAACAAAACTCCAGCTGAGGGAGGAGGAGAAGAGATCATAGAAGCTGAGTTCTAGAAGACTGTCTAGATTGAATGCAGCCCGTGGTATTTAAAACAGCTCTTTACAAAATAAGACTGCAGGGAGAGGAACCCCTGAGTGTGGACTCAGATCAGGGGGGACACTGACTCGGGAAACAGAAAGAACAGTGAAGGGGGGATGATGTCCCTCACCCTTCAGTTAAGACACACCCAGCTGGGAGGGGAAGAAACGCCCTGGATTTGTGAGTAAAAGTCTTGAAACACAACCCAACTGAAGCCATACATCCCCTTTAAAATGAGACAACCCATTTAACCTTTATTTTGTTATATTTTTTATGTAATATATTTTGAATATTTTTGTTATGCATTTTATATTATAATTCCACTACTATAACTACCAAATGTTTACCTCTTCTTTCGTGACTGACAAATTATCAGATTTCTCCTTAAATAATGTATTTACCGATAAGTATAGTCCCTGACTTAGCATGTCCCTGACACCATCAATAAGAAGCAGTATCAGAACAACTCTGATACAAAGGGTGATCTGCGCCTATCTCTCAGCACGTCTCCAAAAAAATGGGAATCTCGCAAGAGAACAAAGAGTGACTTTTGATCACTATATTTACTATTTTGCCGTAGGAAAACTTAAACTCTATCAGTTCTCTATCTATAAAACACTAAAACGGAACTTTTATTATGTATAACTCTTAACCTCTATACACACTATTTAAAAACCTGATTTCTAACCTCTCAATTTAACCTTTTTACTTCTGAAGGAAGGAATAGCTCCTTTTCTATTATCAAGTCTGGTGGAGCACCACCTATTAACAGGAAAGCCTTATATATACAGCAATTTACTAGCTCCAGTAAGGGATCCCGAGCCTCCTACTTGGGCAGTCGTCCCTAATCTCATGTACACAAAACAAATAAGGCCCCCTTGTGATACCCTCTGCAGCGGGTGGCACTTGTAGACAGAGGTGAGAAATCACAATTTAAAACGTCATGCCTGACCTCCCCAACATGTTTCGCCAGCTAACCTGGCTTCATCAGGGGTTAGAGGTCCGTCCCTCAGCACATCGTAACCCGAGGAAGTCCAATTGAGCTCCAAGACTGTGGTTGCCAATAGCAATTACAGTTTTGACCACCGAATACTCAATCAGCAATTAGAGAGGCCAATCATATCCAACTCCTGGAAAACCTCTTTTAATTACCAACATTTTAGGAAAGAGGAGGAAATGTTCTTGTTGGAGGTATACATTATAGATCAGTATCGAAACCAATGAAGTCATTCAGTGCTGGATGTGTGTCCTCATATCATCTTCATCTATGGCATTTGCACCTATTGTGCCACCTTTGTCCAGATCAGTGGCCTCGGTCTTGTCATTTCCAGTATCTGTCTCGTGGGTGTTATGTTGAGCTATTTTAATATATCTATTTTTGTTTTTGTGGTTTCAATACCAGAATTGTTCCTCCCTATAATTACATGTTCCTGTACACTATTGATGTATATAGTGCTTGTGCTTACGGATAACATTTCCTGCCAGAGATTATATCAGACATGCTAACCACTTCACAACTGCAGAGTGTTTCGGTCTATCGATATAAAGAGTTCTATAGGATTTTCTATTTTTGCCTTGTGCTATGGATGGTGCCCTGATCCAGTCATAGATTGTCCTAATAACGCTGGTGTGCAATAGGTAACATAAATCTTAATCCGGGAAAGAAAGCTCCTTTCTGAGCAGATGCTTTCCCAAAGGTTCATGCACCAGGGGTATTACCCTGTTTCCCCGAAAATAAGACAGTGTCTTATATTAATTTTTGTTCCTAAAGATGAGCTAAGACTTATTTTTAGGGGATGTTTTTTTTTCTATGAACAAGAATTCACATTTATTGTTCAACAAAACATCAACATGTATTAATATATTGTATTGATTTCATCACAAACATCAGCATAAGCAGCCAAACTCTGAATTTCATAACTAAAAATGCACTACGTCTTATTTTCGGGGGTGTCTTTTTTTCGGGGAAACAGGGTATGTATAAAAACTGTCTAGCAGTAAGAATGTCTTTGTGGCCCATAGCAACCAGAGAACTTGACAGCAAAGTTCTGACTGGTTGCTATGGGCAAGAGACAGTCTTAGGGTATGTTCACACGGCGTGTTGAATCTGTTTTTTGGTGCCGTTTTGGATCGAAAAAAACGCATCCAAAAGCGCTGTGTAAATTGCATCCAAAATGCATCCAACATGCAGGTACATGTTTGGATGCATTTTGGCTGCAGCAGGATCGCACCCTATAGTTTTAAACAGGACGTCTGTTGCGTCTTTCGGATCAAGAATTGACATTGATCTGGAAAACACATCAGAAGGACGCATGTAAAACATGCATCGGTGGTCACTCGTCTGAATGCCGATGCGTGTTTTACACTAAAAGCAATGTAAATCATACTGCACATTGTTAGATGAGTGTTTGGGTCTGAAACATGGATCCAAACACGCATCTAAAAATGTATGCAAGCATGAAGTCAAAACGCAGTGTGAACATACCTTTACTGCTAGACAGTGTTCATACAGTACATAAGGCTCCAAGGGCGACATGTATGAAACGGTTTTTCACCCTTTTTCTGGCATGCAATGCACCTGACTGAGCCGGCTGCAATGTCTAATGCACCTAATGAATGTGTTAGGTGCATTGTAGTTTTGAATGGAAACATTTTGGGATACATGCGACTTTCTGATTGCTTTTTATTCCAATTTCCAAAAAAACCACACAATTCTGGCATTTAGAATGGTATTACTTCTTGTTCAGCGTACGGGATAAATGTTGTATTTTTAGTTAATTGGACTTTTATGGACTTTTGTATAATATCAAGAAGGGTGGTTTGAACTCCTAATATTTTTATATTATTTCATCTGCAAAACTTTTTTTTTATGTTTACACTTCTACTTGTAGTCCCCCTAGGTTGTTTGACAACTATGGGGCTTAATCGATTGTACACCATTTTGCATTATTTTGATACCTAGGTGTACCCAGATGGTGCTTCCATTATTTCCTCCCTGAGTCAGAAAGTAATAGAAGCACTTACATGGCGACTATAAAAGCCTTCATTAGGTTTCCAGCAGCCATGGCAATTGCTCAGCACCCTGTGATCTCATCACGGGGGAGCATACTGAGGGACGAACGGTGCGCAGAGCTTTTACTACAGTTTTTTTTACGTTGATTTCAAAGGAGAAGGCAAGATCTGCACTAAAATCTACAAATCAAATCCGCAAGAAAGGTTTTTTAGCTCCGATTTTGCCTTCTATTATTGAAAACAATGTAGAAGAATCTGCAGTAAAATCTGTCATCATTCTGCAACAAAATTCCGCAGCAGATCCACCTCTTGTGAATGTACAGTCAGAGCTTGTCCCCAGGGCAAAGGTTATTTGTCAGTTTTTCAGACAATTTGAGGTTTTAGAAACCATCTGAAAACTGACAAGCAACACTCCCCTATAGACTTCAATGGAAAATCCATGCAGCAGTCCCCACAGAACGGATTTGCCGCTGGACGGTTTTTTACACCACCGGCAGTCCGAAAAACTTAGACCATGTTCATTCTTCCTCCTGGTTTTCGGGCAGAACATGAACATGTGGGTGTGAAGGGGACAGCTTGAATCCGCAAACTGCAGATAAAAGTCATCCCCCCGCGTGCCAAAAAAAAGGACTAAATACCGGTCGGAAAATCCGATTGGTATTTGGTCTTTGCCGTGTGAACGCAGCCGTAGAGTGAGTGCACAAGGGATGCATTTGCTATGGATTTCTGTGTGGATTTACACATTGAAAATCTGTAGTAGATTACAGTTTCCAAATCCATTGCCCACATGGCAAAACATTTTGGCGCTATAATTGACCTTTGTTGCATATTTTTAAATCCGCAGAATGTTGAATTCTATTGCGGATGTACTGCAGACATTACTCCCATTACATTGAATAGATTAAAATCTGCAGAAAAATCCACACAATCTGTAGCAATTTTTTATGTGCAAATTTACCAGCGGATTTTCTGTGAAAAATTTCCGGAGCAAAATTTTCCTATGTGCATTCGCCTCCGTTATTAAAAAAAAAAAGTCTACCTGACCCTTATTTGTTTTTTTGCCATTGAAGCCACTAAAAAAAAAGATCTTTTAACATCTTTTATAATCTGTTACGTAGATGCCTCATAATATGAACAGCCTTATAATGTGAGCATGGCCTTATAAACATGCCCAGTATTTGCTATCCTGTCGTTTCCCATTGACATCAGATACAGAGCACATAGTCGCAGCTTAGATGAGAGGGAATCATTTACATGACATCATTCAGGTCACAGCAGAGTGAACAAAAAGATCTGGCAGTATTTGTTCTGAACATGCCAGGAATTCCCCCCATTCTTCCTGACTAGCAAAAGGGTCAGTGCCTTAAAATCATTGGAGCCGTGATCCTGCACCCACCGCTCATGTTATGATAACTGAGAATTTTCATTATTTTTACAGACAGCTGCGCTCTGTGCTTCAGATCTATTTCAATTTGAAGGCACCGGCACGTGGTCATATACTCACTCTCTGCAAATATATTAGAATTATTCATTTACTATTACTTACGTAGCTCCAACATATACCGAACTGATGTACAGAGATTGTCATCACAAAATTAACAATAAAGGATCAGTCAGAACCTGTCAGGATAATTTTGGTGACATAACAATTACCAGCTTTTTTTATCTGACTCACTAACATCTAGCTTAGCACTAATACACAGCCCAGTCACATTATTATGACCAGACTAACTGCTGTGTGTTAGACAGGTGGGTCCTGGTAGGTTGTCACAGGTATCTGGAGCCAACTGCATCCCACAGCTGCTGGAAAATGCGAGAGGGAAGATCCATAGAGCAAACGTGAACATCGAGGTGGTCCCACAGATGCTCAATTGGGTTCAAGTCTGGGAAATAAGTGGGCCTGGGTAGTACTTGGTAGCAGTTGTGTTGCTGGAAGATCCCATCCACCCCAGGGAAATCAATCAGCATGTATGGGTGTACGTTACATACAAGAATAGATTAATTTCCAAATTAGAGGAAGCCACAAAAACATTGCCCAGACCATAACGTTGCTGCCACCAGCTTGTGCTCTTCCGGCAGTGGTTGCAAAGTGTTTGCTCTCTGATGATTCTTGTCTGACATGCCAATGTTCATTCGTTTAATGAAGCAGAAAACACGAATCATTGGAGAAGACAACCCTTTGAAAGCCAGCAGAGGTCTAATTCCAATACTGCCAAGAAAATTGAAGCCTCTTCTGCTGATGTAACTTTGATATCAGAGGAGCAGTGCTCTGGAGCCCCATACGTAGAAGGGTTCACTGAACTGTTGTGTTAGACACACTGGTCCCCCCTGGGTCATTTTGGTGGTAAGCTGCACCTCTCTAACGTGTCGATTCACCATCAAGCGCCTTTGTAGCTAACATTCACCTCTCACATACTGTTGCCTATTTGTAATAGCGCCATTTATTGAATCCCAATACACTTACCACAGCAGCACACAAACAGTTCACAGTTTCAGAAATCCCACCACCTTTGGCCTGAAAGCCAATAATAATCCCTGTTAACAACTCTGATAAGTCTTTCATCTATGACAGCAACGAGGGATATTTGTGCAGACAGCCTATCACACACCTTATACACCCACCGAGTCATCTCACCACACATGACTTCCTTCATGAGCCACGCACTGTTAAAAGCAGTCATAATAATGTGACTTGAACGCATAAGCATAGAGAGAAATCCTGGTTAGGGGGTAGGTTGTGCGCTTGGGAGGACCCACCAATTTTTCTGATATGTCTGGGTTAGTAAATACTTTTCCCCTCACAAATAACAATTGGAACATCTAGGGCGACATGTCCCAATATGCAAGCTCTGTTTTCTTTATCTATTTTGCACCAAAAATACTCTTGGCGCCATAATCTCGATGTAAATGAATTGTCGTACACCAAAACTAGGTGCATTATACGCCGGGCACGACACATTGTAATGCGCCTAAAAAGGCCCATTACATGTAATAACAATGATACGCTGTGCGCCTCCATAACATAATGCGCACATCGGGGCACAATACATACACTAGTAATGATACGTTATACGACTCCGTTATGCAATGCACCTCGATAGGCACATTACATACACTGATACGCTATGCGGTGCGATTGTGCAATGCACCTTTTTAAGTCTACTATGCAAGGTATACGCCAGATTTTTGAAAGTATCCTACTTTCAGGCGCACTTTACACTGATTAAATGCGCCGAAAAACTTCAGCGGCGACGCCAATTTTCGGACATGTCGCCCCATTGTTTTCAGATCCTCTGTTATCCCTCCTGGAAATTTATGAATGTAGTGACCAATTGACATTTTACTCAGTGATTTTAGGGAACTACTGTCATAGAGAAGGTAACATTCAGTTATCAATTTCTTAGTACATTTCCAGGAGGAATAACATAGGAATAGTACAATGTCGAGTTCCAACTCAGAATTTGTTCTAGAAAGGCAAGTATTGATTAAAACACACATATAACTTTGTGATGAGCTCTCAGTACATAAGAGCTTTGTGCACTGAGCTCTCTATAGACATGAAGTTCCCGGAAGTTCAGAATAGAAAATCTTCTCTAAACAACGAGTGTGTATAATAATGATATTTGGCGGGGAGAGCAGACTCTGCA
>JAODAL010009345.1:0-12500 GCA_025379985.1 Phyllomedusa bahiana
AAAAATTTGCTGTGTGTTAAAATAAGGCCCCAAAAATTCTTTCTAAGACTTCTCTGTATAGAGGGTGGTGGCATAATCTTAATAATACATGCACATCCACTATTTAACATAAGAACATTCCTATATAAAATACAGGCAATTTCTATTATACCAGGAAACCTTAATCTTCTCCACACAATATAAGCGAATTGGAAAAATGACAAAAGACTGTACTAATACATTAATTTATAGAATAAAAAAATATATAGATTTTGCATTCACAAAGTACCCAGTGATTTTTAAAGCTTCAAACAATTTTTTTTCGGGCAGAAAAGATTGTACATAGCTGACAAGTTGCAAATAAGCAGAAATAAGGATAGCTGGTGATTGGGGTTCCTACAGTTTTTCTTTAAAACAAAATTATAAAGCATGTTGGTTTTTATAATGCTCATGATAATTTTCTCTAAAAAAGGGCAAAATGTAAAGGTTTTACAGTATAAAACATCAAAACAAAAAAAAAGGCAAACTATTTGAAAATTTTTTTTTTTATTTCACGGAAAACCTTTTTAACTTGCAAATTTTCAAAAGTCAAATAATATTATTATGTTTTCTTGGGATTCAATTTTAAATTTTCAAATTTGACCAATCTAAATGATTTGATTCAGGTTTGGGTTAACAAAATTTTGGGAAAAAAATTACCAAAACCCTGAAAAAAGAATTTTGAGTTTATATTTTTTTTCTACAGGAACTTCCCAAAATTCACAGCACCCCAGCCCTGGCGGCTCTCAAAAAGCAGCTATTACTTTCCAGTCGACACCCACTTTCAGTTCCCAAATAACGTCGGGCAAGGCGGGCGCTCAGCCTCAGGGAAAATGTTTTTGCAGCACTGATCAGCAAACCCCACCCAATAGACAGCCCCGGTTTTGCATCTGTGAGTGCGGGGGGCCCACCCCTCTGGACAGGGGGGGGTTTTCGTCACCACCAAGGGGAGGCCCCGGGGGCCCACTCCAATCAGCTGAAAGGGGGGGAATCCAAACCCCATTTAAAACAGTGCGATGCATGTGATATTCCCCGGCACCCCTTGCTATTTTGGATTTAATTTGTTTTCTTATTTTTGTACCAACCTCTGCTTTTTTTTCCTGACCCTTTCTTGCTTTCTGATTTTTACCCCACCCTTTTCATGTTTAAACCTGGGCTTGTTACTTTTTCCCTCTCGGGACCTGTTTTTTGGGCTTGGCTTTCCCGGGAATTTTTTTATTCCCCCGGACGTCAAAACTATTTTTCCCCCTACGGCCCCCCAGGACCCCAGCACGCAGGGCGGCCGCCCAGTTGGCCCCTTCCGCCTGGGAAACACGTCAAGTAGGCATGGACAGGGGTCGGGGTTCCAGTGGGGCTCACTGGCACCTCCCTTTGACGTGAAAAATAACATGGGAGTTATTTTTTGGGGTTTGAATCCCTGGTTTAGAAAAATTTTTGGGGAAAAAAATTTGGGGTTTTCAAAACCACCCAAATAAAAATTTGGTTTCACCCCTTTAAATCAAACCAGTTTCCTACCAAACAAGGACTTGTTTGAGCAACAAACTCATTCCCCTTTTGTTTTTTTTCACGAAAGCATCTTAAACCAAGGAAAAATTGGGCAATGATTTAAAAATTTAAAAAAAAATCAGGGTTTTTTTTTTCCCCGCATACCTATGCAACAAACCCCAAATTTTTTTTTTTTCAAGAAAAGTAGGTTAACCATCTAAGTATTTCGTATATACATACAATATCGAAAAACTCTCGGCCCCTTTGGGAAAAGGGAAAACCTTCTTTTTTGGGAAGGGGTATCACACCCTTAATGCTACAAAATCATCAAATTTTTTTCAAATGTTATATGTGTTTTATATGTGTACTTTTCAGTTGTTATCATTGTTGATTTAAAATGTGTAGTAGCTAAACTGATAAAGTTTCTGTTCCAAATTAGATTGCGTCATTGGAAAATGGAAGCTGCCTTAGCTAATCTTGTTCTAACATCAATGAAGTATTCCACAAAGATGAAAGCCACATATTTACAAAGAGCATTGGAGAGTACACTAGAAATAGTTTTGATTTACAAAGATGGAAGAGAGATGCCCTTGCAACCAGGGGCAGAATTATTATCCTCACAAAGCCCTTTGGCCAGTTAATGTAAGTACAGGATCCGTATTTAATTAACACAAGTCTATTAGGCTTATAGTGGTTGGTAAGAGGTCTATGACCTTCAATGTGAAAGGGTCTATAGCACTTTCTGGAGGATTAAGATCACAGATCTGTGCCTGTGACATTACAAAGAATAGCTGATACAATGTCAGGAAATCTATTTCCAAAATGTGTTTTAAAAACTGCACTTTTAGCCAGATTGATTCAAAATGTCATCCCATTTCCCTGCTCGCATTGTTTTTTGCAGCGTTTGATAAATCTGCTTGTTACTTTTTATATGACATACTACACATTGGCAAGAGGCTTAGCTATTATTTTGTATCAAATTTGCTGTTTAAATGTGAGGTTCAATAGCTTATTAGAGATGAACAAGTAGCCATGGACTTGATTTGTGTGATATGCAAAGAAATAATCTTATGCACTGAGCTATCAGTGGTATTGTAACAGCTCTAATCCATTTTTCATTGGCTTATTTTAATGTATTTTTTAGCCTGGTTGATAAAAGTCATACATGATAACAGAAATACAAAATGACTGTCAATCAACATCGATCAGGGGCACCATGCAAAATCTCACCTCTTGGGGTATTCTTGATCACGAGGAATGTGAGAGATCAGCCTAAAATTACACAGAGGAACTTGTTAGAGATGGGCGAATTGATTCTAACGAAGAGGAAATCGTTTAGAATTTCAGGAAAACTTCGATTCTGAACGAAGTCAAAGTTTGGGGTGATTCGCGGGAACGAAGCGTGTTTTTGATTGATAAAATGGCTTCGAGCACATGGCGTTACATGGGGCAAAGAAGTCTGGGAGGAAGAAAGGCGTAGCCTACATGACATGTGCAGAGATGAAGCCAATCAGAGACCAGCGGGATTCTGTGACGTCACCGCACTATATAAGTCCGGGCGCCATGCTCGCACCTCACACTCCTCCAGGGCCGGGACAAGGCATTTTGGTGCCATAGGCAAGTACAGTCAATGGCGCCCCTCCTCACTCCCCAAACATGCCCCCCCCCCCACACTAATTCCTCTCACCCCTGCACCAGGTCCTGCCACTAATTTTCTGCACATTCCACATAGCTCCAGTCCATATCCTCAGCAGTCACTGCACGACAAATTTGCTCACCTCCATATGACAGTGTAATACCCCTAAATAACAGTCGCCGAATAATCCACGATACATGGAGCAAATCTACTGGACGACTGATTGTTACTAAAAACACTCCTACAAAACCAAGACCGAAAACTATTACTACTTAAGGATCAAATAATCCTGTCAGACCCTGACCGAACGTGACCCCCACATGTGATTATCAGTTGTACACAGGCTTTGATTACATATACCACCGCCATACAGTGACCATATAGTGGTAGATACTAGTTGTATGTAGATGTTCTGCAGACATATAAGTGATTACACTGCAGTTATATTGAGTGACCCACCGAAGACATCATTTCTGATCAGCGTCGTTCACGTTCCCTTTTCTTCTCCATCCGGTTCACACTTTCCTACTGATTGCTCCCGGCCACGACTCGTCCCTGCAGATTTGGACACAAATATCTTAGAATCCTCACATTTCCAGCAACTCCTTACTTATAGGTATATAAGTCCCCTCAGTTAGACAGGTATATAGATATGCCCTCTCAGTCAGGCAGGTATATGTATATTGTCCCCTTAGACAGGTAGGTATATAAATATAAGGGCACTCAGGCAGGTATATAGATATATGGTCACTCTCAGGCAGGTATATAGACATAGGGTCACTCTCAGGCAGGTATATAGATATAGGGTCACTCAGGCAGGTATATAGATATAGTGTCACTCAGGCAGGTTATATAGCTATAGGGCTCAGGCAGGTATATAGGGGCACACAGCAGGTATATAACTAGGCAAGGCCATATGGGGTCAGGCAGGCGTATAGGGGCTTAAGCAGCCGTATAGGGGCTCAAGCAGGCGTATAGGGGCTCAAGCAGGCGTATAGGGGCTTAAGCAGGTGTATAGGGCTCAGGCAGGCGTATGGGGCCCACAGGCAGGCGTATGGGGGCACCAGCAGGCATATAGGGGCCACAGGCAGGCGCATGGGGCCCACAAGCAGGCGTAAGGGGGCCACAGGCAGGCGTATGGGGGCCCCGACAGGCATATGGGGGCCACAGGCAGGCATGAATGGGGGCCACAGGCAGGCGTATGGGGCCACAGGCAGGCATATGGGGCCATATGCAGGCATTATAGGGGCCACAGGCAGTGTATAGGGGCCACAGGCAGGCATTATAGGGGCCACAGGCAGTATATAGGGGGCACACAGGCAGGCATTATAGGGGCCACAGGCAGGCATTATAGGGGCCACAGGCAGGCATTATAGGGGACACAGGAAGGCATTTAAAAATAACAACATTAATACTTACCTTCCCGGGCACGTGCTCCTCTACAGGCCCCGCCTCCAGCATCGGGACGCTCCTCCGGCAGCTCCTCGGGCGCACTTCATCGCGACGCTGCCAGCTGAGCCGCACGGGGCCACGGCGGGTCCTCAGCGCTATGAGGACCCGGCGGCCCCGCTGCGTCGGCCCTGCAGCTTACGAGAGGATCCAGTGATCCTCCGGTGAGCGGGTCCGACACTGTCTGCGGGGCAGGGAGCGCTCGCTCTCTGCTCCGCAGAAGCGGTCAAAGAGTCCGCCAGCGCTTCAGGCCCATGGCAGCGGCCTGGAGCCCGGCGAGGTTCGGGGCCGTGGGGGCCCTGCCTGCACCCCTTAGGGATAGGTAGAGGTAGGCACCCTAGGCAAACGCCTACCTCTGCCTACCCGTCGTCCCGCCTCTGCACTCCTCTCACTGTGCTGTGTAGGGAAGGTGCTGCCGCCGCTGCTGCTGCTTATGATGTCTCATACTAAAGAACTCACTTTTATAAAGTGATTTTTGGGGGGTTTCACAGCTTGTCTCAGAGACTGCTTCTCTTGCATTCTAATTCTGATTTTGTGGGGTATTGAAACTGAAGTCCAGTGTGCGTCCAATGCAGCTGCATATACTTTTAATGCTATCTGCTCAGTTCTTGAGCACACTGAATATCCAAAGGTTATCTAAGCCTGTTCCTGTTGTATTCAGTTAAAGAAACAGCGTTTTTACAATCCAAATACCACTTAATTTTGGGTTGCTCATTTATTTTGCGCAATTTAAATCGAGGGGTTAATTAAGCGTTGTTCTGCTGTTGTGGTCACTAAAAGAAACGTTCTTTTTCACCGCCAAAGAAGAAATTTTGCCTGTAGCATAATTCATAACCGAAGGTTAATTACAAGTTTTTCTGTTTCTTCTGTTCGTAAAATACACGTCGTTTTAACACGCTGCAAAGCTGGTAATTGTTGAGCAGCAGCATGTATCTTTTGCGCAAATTTACATCCAAGGGTTAACTCATAGGTATTTTTCTGCAGGTTGTACTTAGTAAAAGAAACGTTCTTTTTCACTGCCAAAGAAGAAATTCTGTAGCATAATTCATATCCGAAGGTTAATTAACCTGTTTGTGCTTTTATATTCAGTAAAATACACAGTGTTTTTAAACGGCACATACAAGTACATTTTTCCTGCCCATTTATGGAGCGCAATTTATATCCAAGGGTACCCAAGCTTGTTACTGGGTTCATTTGGAGTCAAATACAGGGTGTGTATTTATCATATACAGACATCTTCATCTAACAGTGTCTGTACATTTTAGAACAAACTTTATGTCAGACAGAGAGGTGGCAGGCTCTTCACCTGCGAGTGGCAGTGGCACAAACATTCCGGAGCAGGCCCAGGTCGCAGCACAGCAAGGGGACAATCGCAGCAGGGTTACTCGTGAGGCCAGAACTGCCGGTGTCATCTCGCGGCCGTGTGTTGTTCAGCAACCCACTGGTTCTTGATTGGTTGACTAGTCATCCACTTCCTCCCGATGACATCTGACAACCCCAGCCAAGAGTCGGTGGGAACGTCAGACACAACCCTTAGTTGGCATGGCCCGGGAGCGGGTCAGCGGCCCTCACCTGTCCTCAACCCGCCTCTGTCCCATCCGGTTCCCTCAGCCAGAGATCTACTATGTGGTCTGGGCTCAGCGCCACTATACAGTGAGGATGAACAATTTGAGGACGGCAGTCAGCAGCTACTTGGCAGCGAAGAAATGGGGCTAATATCCCCGGCTTCTTGCAGTATTGATGTGGAGAGTGGCATGGGAGGTTTTTTGGCGAGCGGTAAGCCTCTGCATACCAAGACCATTGAGGAGGACAGCAGTGACAATCAAACACTCATGAAGTATAAACATGGTGGTTTGAATCCAGTTTCTGCATTACACCAGTTTGTTCAAATGCAGCGTATGGAACTTGAACTGAAGGAGACCATAACTACAGGAATTGTTTTAGGTGCTTATTTTGCATTCTGTGCCATTGTTGATGGAATTCAGTACAAAACTGGAATGGGACAGAAAAAAAAAGAAGCAAAAGACAGCTGCAAAACTGGCTTTGTAGTAAAAAGGGGAGGCACTCCCCTGTTAAAGGTGGAAAAAGGGGAGGCCCTCCCCTGTTTAAAGGTGGAAAAAGGGGAGGCCCTCCCTTTAAAGATGGAAAAAGGGAGGCCTCCCCTGTAAAGTGGAAAAAGGGGAGGCCCTCCCCTGTTAAAGGTGGAAAAAGGGGAAGCCCTCCCCTGTTATAGGTGGAAAAAGGGGAGGCCCTCCCCTATTAAAGGTGGAAAAGGAGGCTCCCCTGTTAACGTGGAAAAAGGGGAGGCCCTCCCCTGTTACCTGTTCATCAATTTCCCCCTGTTCAATAATTTCCCCCTGTTAATATATTTATTCCTGTTCATCAATTTTCCCCTGTTAATATATTTATTCCTGTTCATCGATTTCCCCTGTTCTTCAGTTCCTGTCTGCCCGTGTACCCGACCTTTCTGCTACGTTACCTGACCTCGAATCTCTGCCGCCTGCCCTGACCTGTTGGCCTGACTTTTGACTACGAGCCTGCCTGACGATTCTGTACCACGCTATACCTTGGCTGCCACCGCAAGCAAGTCACGTCAGGGGTAGCGACCTCATAGACTCCCGCCGCAGCAAGTCCATCCCGCTGTGAGGCGAGCTCTGGTGAAAACCGGGACCTACTTAGATCCCGCTCCCTGGCGTGGCTATTGTCATCGATTGCGGTGGTCCAGTTTATCCACTACAGCTGTCCGTGACAACATGAAGCAGTGGAATGACGTTATTCATCCCATAGTCCTGGCGACTGCCAAATAACGCATGTTCTTCATGAAAGGGCCTGAGCAAACGGCATGATCACGCATGAGCTGCCACTGGCCGACATTAAAATTACACAGGGGTTTACTCCTGTCCACTTGGATCATTAATAGCCTTTCTCTGTTCACAGAGTCATTCCAACATATGGAGGCTGTAATTCCACCGTTTGGAAATGTCACATATTAGCCTATGTTGGGGGAGGCCGGTGTGCCGCTGCAGCTTAAGGAGGGTGTGATTGGTGGTGTAAGAACAGCGGAAGTGCATGCAAAGTTTCCTGGCACATTTTAGAATGTCTTGGAGATGGGTGTAAGACTTGAACAACCTGATTGAGCATTTCCTCCCTTGTGTGACTTAGTTCGCCCAGGGGAATCATCCTGTCCACTTGGATCATCAAAATTCGTTAATGGCCTTTCTCTGTTCAATAATTTCCCCCTGTTAATATAGTTATTCTTGTTCTTCAATTTCCCCCTGTTAATATATTTATTCCTGTTCATCAATTTCCCCCTGTTAATATATTTTTTCTGTTCATCAATTTCCACCTGTTCATCAGTTCCTGTCTGCCCGTGTACCTGACCTTTCTGCTATGTTACCTGACCTCAAATCTCCGCCGCCTGCCCTGACCTGTTGGCCTGACCTTTGACTATGAGTTTCATCTTACGATTCAGTACCTCGCTGTGCCTCGGCTGCCACCGCAAGCTAGTCGCGCCAGGGGTAGCGACCTGGTAGGACTCACACCACAGAAAGTCCATCCTGCCTTGCTGCAGGCTCTGGTGAAAACTGGGACCTACTTAGACCCCGCTCCCTGGCGTGGCCACTACCACCGCTTGCAGTGGTCCACTACCCGTGTCGTTACAATGGCTGAAGTGAATGCCAAGTTTCCTTGCCAGTTCTTTGAATGGTGCAGAGTCCACCACTTTAAAAGGGAGGGACTGCAATACCACCAACTTGGACAGGAGCACGGTCAGCTTCTGCACTTAGCGATGGCTAGAGGCATACTGCTGTCTCTTGGCAATCATCTCGGTGAACGACTGTTGGCACTATGAGTGCCGAGGAGCAGAAGTATCTGGACCGGTAGATGATGTAATAGACAGGAAGTTGTCTTCGGCAGAGGTGGTGAAGCCATGACTGCCTGAAATGGGAGGCGTGCCAGTGGGTGCTACAGCTGTTGGGACAGGATGGACCATCACATCTGAAACACATATGGTGACACTGCATGATGTTGATGCAGGGCCGTGGTACTAACGTTAGGGCCCTTGTCACGCTTTACTTTCTGGCCACAGATTTGTCATATAGCCATGTTCGCCTCCTCTGATGTCTTAGCAAAAAACTGGCACACCGTCGAGTAGGTGATTTTACCACCAAAGCGCTGCACTGACTGACTGTTACTGCCACTGACCTGGTGAGTCCCTGTGCCGCTACTTTCTGGGACCTGCAAAGTGGGTGGTCTAAATCGTGGCTGTTTGGCTCCCAACCTCGTACTGCTGCCACCCTGCTGACTCACGGCCACACTACCGAATTAAGGGCTGCGCCACTGCCTGACAAGCAAGCTGGCGCTCTCTTCTCCCAATGATAATGATGAAGCCCTTATACACTGTTGGTCTGGGTCAGCTGATAGCATCACATGGCTTTCAAAACCACCAGTATGCTGATGACACCCAACTTTACATCTCCGGCCCAGACATTAACTCTCTACTTTCCAAGATCCCAGATTGTCTGTCGTCCAAAGCCTCCTTCTTCTCCTCCCGTCTCCTAAAAGTTAATGTAGAGATAACGGAATGCTTCCAGGCCCGGGACAATGGGTAGTTGAGGGTAGGGCGTCACTTCATCTCAGGGAGAAAAGGGGGCACAAGGAGGCATGGAGTGGACTGAATTTTCCGTTTGTGGGGCACTTTAATGCTTGTTAACTAGGGCACCAGAATAACTTGTCCCAGCCTCGCCTGCTTCTCTCGGCTCTCATGTGCGATCGACTACATCGATTAATGTTTGCCTGTCACCGCCGTCCTCCTCAACGGTGTCGCTGTACAAAGCCTGACCGCTCGCAACATAAACCCCCATTGCAACTCTCCTCATCACCATTTGCCCGCTTCTGCAAGAAGCACCGGATGTCTTCCCCACCTCTTTGCTGCCCACTGTCCTCAAATAGTTGGTCCTCACTGTATAGTGGTGCAGAGGCCACAGCACATAGTAGTTCTCTGGCTGTGGGAAACGAAAGAGACAGAGGTGGGTTGAGGACAGGTGAGAGCCCCTCACCTGCTCCTGGGCCATGCCAACAAGAGGTTGTGTGTGACAAACCCACCGACTCTTGGCTGGGGTTGACAGATGTCATCTGGGAGAAAGTATATGACCTAGTGTGTGGTCAACACATGGCCAGTAGATGACACCGGATGCTGTGGCCTCGCAGGGTGACTCCTGCTGTGATGTCCCCTTACTGTGCTGCGATCTGTGGCGGCTCCGGTAACCTACTACTGTGTTCTTTGACGCTATGGTAGGATCGTAGCCCTCAACCTGTTTTTCCTGTCGCTGCCATGACTTTATCAGGCTACATTCCCGCTTCATTTTTGCCCTCTTAAGTGCCCAGGGAATTTTATAGTGAAACGATTCTAAGCGGCGGCAGTCATATGCGTGTCATACTAAAACACAACATTGTATGAAGACCAAACCAAGCTCCCTCTGCATATTTAAGCATGGCACAACGTTCTACAGCACCCTACAGGCTCTGTGCAGCCTGGAAATAGCTGTTTTTTAACGCGATTCGTCCCAAATTAATTCGGAGCGAAACAAATTTTGTCGGAAAATTCGGCAAAGTCACCGAATAGAATTTTTGAGAAATTCGCCCATCTCTAGAACTTGTTAATGATCTCAAGGCAGCTGGGACCACAGTAGCCAAGAAAACCATTGGTAGCACATTACGGCGTAATGGTTAAAAATCCTTCAGTGCCCTCAAAGTCCCCTTCCGCAAAAAGGCACATGTGCAGGCCCATCTGAAGTTTGCATATGAACACCTGGATAATTCTGTGAGTGTTTGGGAGAAGGTGCTGTAGTCAGATGAGACAAAAATTGAGCTCTTTGTCATTAACTCAACTTGCCTGCTTGGAGGAAGAGAAATGCTGCCTATTACCCAAAGAACACCATCCCCACTGTCAATCATGGAGGTGGAAGCATTATGTTTTGGGGGTGTTTCTCTGCTAAGGGCACAGGACCACTTCACCGCATCAATGGGAGAACCAATGGAGACATGTACCATAAAATTACGAGTGACAACCTCCTTCCCTCCACCAGGAAATTAAAAATGGATCGTGGCTGGGTCTTCCAGCAAGACAATGACCCAAAACATGCAGCCATGGCAACAAAGGAGTGGCTCAAAAAGAAGCACATTAAGCTCATGGAGTGGCCTAGCCAGTCTCCAGACCTTGATCCCATAGAAAACTTATGAAGGGAGTTGAAGCTCCGAGTTGCCAAGCGACAGCCTCAAAATCTTAACGATTTAGAGATGATCTGCAAAGAGGAATGGACCACAATTCCTCCTGACATGTGCGCGAACCTCATCATTAACTACAATAAATGTCTGAATGATGTGCTTGCCAACCAGGTTTTGCCACCATGTATCAAGTCTTGTTTGCCAGAGGGATCAAATACTTATTTCTCACTGCAAAATGCAAATACTTTTATATAATTTATACAATGTGATTTTCTGGATATTATTTTGATATTCTATCTCTCAATTTTAAAATTAACCTACCCTTAAAACTATAGACTGTTCATGTCTTTGTCAGTGGACAAACTTACAAAATCAGCAAGGGATCAAATAATGATTTACTTCACTGTATATATAACAATTACTTGGTAACATAACCGATCAAAAGTTTGGGGTCACCCAGACAATTTTGTGTTTTCCCTTAAAACTCATACTTTTATTTATCAAATGAGTTGCAAAATGAATAGAAATATAGTCCAGGCATTGACAAGGTTAGAAATGCTGATTTTTAATTGAATTAATAATTTTCTACTTCAAACTTGGATTTCATTAAAGAATGCTCCCTTTGCAGCAATTATAGCATTGCAGACCTTTGGCATTCTAGCTGTCAATTTGCTGAGGTAATCTGGAGAAATTTCACCCCATGCTTCCAGAAGACCATCCCACAAGTTGGATTGGCTTGATGTGCACTTTTTGCGTACCATAAGGTCAAGCTACTCGCACAACAGCTCAATGGGGTTGAGATCTGGTGACTGCGCTGGCCACTCCATTACAGATAGAATACCAGCTGCCTGCTTCTTCCCTAAATATTTCTTGCATAATTAGGAGGTGTGCTTTAGGTCATTGTCCTGTTGCAGGATGAAACTGGCTCCAATCAAGCGCCAGTTGAGGGCCTGTGAGGCGTAGATTTCTCAAACTAGAGACTCTAATGTACTTCTCTTGTTGCTCAGTTGTGCAGCGAGGCCTCCCACTTCTCTTTCTACTCTGGTTAGAACCTATTTGTGCTCTCCTCTGAAGGGAGTAGAACACACCGTTGTAGGAAATCTTCAGTTTCTTGGCAATTTCTCGCATGGACTAGCCTTCATCTCTCAGCACAAGAATAGACTGTCGAGTTTCACATGAAAGTTCCCTTTTTCTGGCCATTTTGCAAGTTTAATTGATCCAACAAATGTAATGCTCCAGATTTTAAACTAGCTCAAAGGAAGGTCAGTTTTATAGCTTCTCTAATCAGCAAAACTGCTTTTAGCTGTGCTAACATACTTGCACAAGGGTGTTCAAAATATCCAATAGCCTTCTTGCACAGTTAGCAAACAATGTACCACTGAACACTGGAGTGATGGTTGATGGAAGTGGGCCTCTATACACCTATGTAGATATTGCATTAACAACCAGACATTTGCAGCTAGAATAGTCAGTCACCACATTAACAATGCATAGAGTGTATTTCTGATTCATTTAATGTTAGCTTCATTGAAAAAAACTGTGCTTTTCTTTCGAAAATAAGGAAATTTCTAAGTGACCCAAACTTTTGAACGGTAGTAGAACATTATGTTTTGGTGGAAGGAAGTACAAGTGATCACGCCCCCCTAGTGGTTAGGTATGCACTAATGCACTAGGGGGACTGATTGAT